>VWYP01023826.1:264182-298711 GCA_013400435.1 Pycnonotus jocosus
AAAAGGGAGGGAAAAGAAAACAAAAAAAAAAAAAAAAAAAAAAAAAAAAATCACACAAAGAATGAAAAAGAGCCCCCATTTCAGTTCTCCTCAGTGAGGAGGCATTACCTCCTGCTATGAAATCCAAAGTGTTGCCAAGACTCTTAATGTCCTGAAATGCAGTATTCCAGTTTCATTACATTTCATTTAATTTAATATAATTTCATTACCATTCTGCTTAAGATCTCAGAAATAAAATCCAAAATAAAAAAAAAAATCAAGCAAAACACAATTACATGAAATAATTCCAAATCTATTCAGATGAGACAAAAGGGCTGTCAGATGCAGTGCAAATCCAGAGAAAAGCTGGAGAAGAACTGTAGTTCATTTGCTGTTTTCCCTCCACAGAGTCAGCACCATACCCAACATCCATGTTCCTGCAACCCACAGAAAATGAGAAGGGTTTATCTCTAAAATGTCTTTACAAAAAAACTTAACTAAGAAAGGGTGCTACTTATTTGTATGGCAACTGTAAATTATAACAGTAGAATTTTGTTGGTTATGTTCCCCAGTATTTGAATTAAACAGACTGACCTATTGCTGTGCAAAATCGGAGATGATTTAAGGCAAAACTTCAGGTTTTAAAGTTGCTTCTATTATATTTTATTCAAGAAAAGATTATTTTCCAGCAATTTGAATGACTTTCTGTACAGTAAAATAGAAAAATAATTGTATAAAATTAATTTAGGAAGAACAGGGTCTATAAAAAGACTAACCTTGTCAATTCTGCTTTGAGGACTCAGTTGACCATGCACAAAAACCTCCATAGAAGCAATTTACAGGTATACAGAGAAAATACTAACATTTACAGATAGATTTTTCCAATGAATCTGCCTACCAATTCAGCACGGTAACCATAGCAACTAAATGTTTTAGCTTAAACATCTTAAATGCACAGACAACAATTTGAATAATAATGCCATCAGTTAAGGCATTATACTTTTATCAAAGAAATGCGTCAAAAGAAAAATGACAATTAAAATGTTCTCTAAAAATCCATAAAAGCTGCTAGACCATTGCACATGTACTTTACAGTTTAAAAAATGGGTCATGATTACTTTATCACTTTACATAAGCAAAATGCTTTCTGCTAAGCATTAAAAGCATGGTCAGTATTTTTGCCCTTTGAACAAAACGCATTTCCAATGGTACATTGCCATGTGAGCCAACATTGCTTTGTTTGCAATTTTTATTGCAAGAAAGGAATAAGAGCTGATGCAGTAACAACAAAAAAATCAAAGCAAATCCACAGGAGATGACTCCTCTGGACACAACAGAAATCTGAAAAACAGTGTGTGAGGAATGAAACACTGACTGCTGAAACACTCAGCTTCACAGACCACTACTAATCATGTAACTCCTAGCTGCTATCTGACCAGTAATGTAGGCACTGCAGATGAAGATTACTCTGATTAGGTTTTATTTTCATTAAGGTTGTGAGATACTAGGGAAATCATAAAATGATAAATGGGCAAAAGAGAGGAAACAGATGACTAGAATAGATCATCAGTAAACACTATAAATAGGCCGAAAAGTTACAATAAAATAATTTCTGGATACAAGTAGAAAATAGGTTGTACCCATGCATATTGAGCCATTGTTGCTAGCTGGTAATTTGCATGAAGAACTAAGGGATAGAAGATGAATGAAATGTATTTTAAATGAAACTTTTCCTATGAAACAAATTATGGAAAGCCTTATATTTTTCTCTAAGCCACACAGGAATGGAGCAAGTTAACAGAAATAAAGCTTTTTTTTTTTTTGAAAGTACTTTCCCACTATGTCAAGTTATAGAAAACTCAGGTATAACTTTGAGGAAGGAATAGGAAACAGATTTGCAGAGAGCCATTTTTCAGAAAAAGGGCAAGTAAGGTAGTACTTCTGACATTTGATCTTGAATTTCTGCAAACTTCTCAGAAGAAATATTAGTCACCATTGAAGGCACAAGAAAAAGGTGACCAGAATCAAATGGCTTTCCCCATGATACACCAAAGACAGATAAAGACCTGACTGTAGAAAGATGAGTGAGACACTCATAGAATTCTAACCTTCTAAGTCTGCAAGTAGCCAAAATCTGAAAAAATTACAAGTCTTCCCCAAAAGGTGCAAGGATTAAGTTACTCTCAGATAGACTCTTTGTGCCTTCCAATTTTTTAATTTCAAAGTAGGCAGGAGTGGAACTTCAGTGAATAACAGAAATCTAGTCACACAGCTGACTGACAGCCTGATCCACTCTCTACATTTTTCCAAACCTAGGAAAAACATCTCACACAAGGAAGGATTAAATCTGCTCTGTGCCTGTGAACTTGTCCAAGCTTTGAGGAGATAAAGGACCACGTGTGTTCTGATACAAATTCTGAACACCGAACAAAGACCTGAACACTGCCCTATGCTGACAGAAAACGGAGCTCTTCAGATCACAATGATTTTGACCACACTAACCTGACATCATCTTGTATTAACCTTCTGGACACATTTTAAAAAAAGAAGAATTGGACAAAAGATGTTCAATGGGCAATTGACTCAGAAATGCAGAATAAAGGACTCAGGAAGGGCAAGTTCTGAAAGGGCAAGTTTCTATTTCTGTTACTGTCTAATGCAAAACAAGTTGACCATGGATTTGAAATCCCCAAGCCCATTATAGACCTTTATAATGTCCCCTCAGATTTCCCTTTTCCAGGAATCTGGCTAAGGATTTATCAAACAACTGACAAAAAAGGGAAGTGAGATCCATAAAGAACCAAACTGCTGTACTAATTTATCATTAGAGGCACAAATCCCTGAACTGCAAAGAATTTCAGGAAAACAAAGCTGTACTGGTAGTGGTTCTGGTCCGTTACGTAAGTCAGGAAAACCTCTTTATGGAAGTAAGTGTGTTTAAAATCAGGAGACATGAAATAATCCCCCCATCTGAAGTGAAGGTATCATCACCACCAGTGTTATCATCCTAAAATCTTATTAGCAATTAAAGATCTTTAGCTTCTTAAAGAGATGTCTCTATCCTCCACACCTATCAGGTCTAGCTCAATAAAATCTGGATCCTCCACTCCAAGAGGAAAGGCTCTGTGAATGGTAAAGGTAAATGAATGTCTCCCTCTCAATAAAGCCCATTCTCCTGGCAAGAGCTTTTGGAAAGAGGTGGGGAAGAAGGTTTGAGGAACAGGCTAGAAAGAGTAGAATAGGCTAGAAGATTGCTGTAACCAGGACAATATGAATTCAGATGAACTGTCAACAGCCTGAATCCAAAGAAAAAGGGGACAAAAGAAACAGACTGAGGAGGAAGGATTCATGGCTCCTACCACTCCTGGAGAAGTACTGGCATGACTACCATAAGGAATGAAGAAATGTGTGCAAGGATGTTTTGAGGATAATTAGTCAAATTACTCAGAAAGAGAAGCCAAAGTTGTAGCATTTCAGATCTGTAATTTGGCTCCTGTCAAAATGCTAATGTGAAGCCTCCTGATTATGTCAGTGTGCGCAGAGAGTTTCTAAGAGACTGAAATACTTGGCCACTGTTAGCTCAGATCCAGTCTCCCTCCAGTGAACTGTCCTCAGTTGTGGCTTGCAGTTCATGGGCCATTCAGAGCTGTATGGCCAAAACAGTTTTCTTCAAAAAGTAAACCACAACATTCTATGTTATCTAGCCTCTTGCAACTTGAAAGAAAAAAAATTACCAAAATAGGGACTTTATTTGTCCAAATCTTCCACGCATGAAATCCATCTACTATCAGACATTGGACTTCACAGAGCAGAGCCTGGTAATCTGCTGTATTTATTTCAGTGTTCAGTGGGGGAGGTGGGGAGAAAGTTATTTTTCCCTCTCTACAACCAAATGTTTAAATGCCTTGCCAAAAGAAGCAGAGTGAGACTGTTTAAAAAGAACCACAGCAACAAAAATAGGAGTGAGTGGAGGGTGAGTAAAAAGGAAAATCCAAACCACCTGCTGATTCTTGGTAGCATCTGTCACTGTACAAGAAGTGGGAGAACATGAAGGTAATGCTTGCCAAAGCACTTGAGCTGGAAGCAGTATGGCATCATTCATCGATCTGGTTGTATCAGCTAGCACAGACCCCAAAGAATATTAATCACAAAGAGAACAAAACTTTGGGAAACCTTCACAGAAGTCTGTAGAGTACTCAACTGCCCTTTGCAGCAATGCTTTAAGATTTTGTAGGAGTTGATACAAATGTTCTTCCCGAAATGAAAAGCAGAAGCAACTTTTATTCATGTCACTAAGATGTTCAAGAACAAAAGGTCACTTTTACATTTGGCTGGGATGTAGGTAGAGAATATGGCAGTGTCCCGAAGTGACATCTTTGGGGGGAAGATGAGGGGGTATTGTGGAGGCAAAAGTTCCTTCTTATCATAAGATAAGCCTACTTACTTGGGAATGACATGATGGAGACGTGATCTGCCCAAGAGATTGTACTTTTCCTGTAACAGCATTTCTCAGGTAAGAGACTAAATACGAAAGATAAATTCTTCCTAGTGGAGGGTGGATAAGGAGCAAGAGGTAATAATCCCATAAATCAAGGGTGTTTTCAAGGTTACTGAAAAGCTCTTCAGTCATGTCTTTTGGTCTTGATGAGTAAAAATTTATGTCTGATTCACCCCTTTTAAAGGGAAGTAAGTAACTGGGTACCAGCATGGATACCGACCAGAAATGCCATTGCTTCCTACAACCTATATAGAGACAATAGACAAAAGACACATCAGTAAAGATAGAAACTCTAATGGAGCTCCAGCATCTAACTGAGGGAAAGACTGAGTTGGGGCAGACCCTAAAATGTCACAAAGGTCATAAGGAAATCTGGTGACAAAGGAACTGGAAAAAAAAAACCACAAAAGCTCAGAACATTGTGTTTATTTTGTGATGGTGCAGACACACCCCATTTTTCCTTCAGCTATTGCAAATGTTCCTCCTTAGTGCCAAAACAGGCAGCACAATCAAATACCATGTATCTCAAGTACCTCTCTGTGTATGAAGAATCAAAGCAGCAGGCAGGATATCTAAAGTTTTTCTCTTTGTTATGAATAGACCTAGAGATAGACACAGACTTCTTCTCCCTGGATGATAGTGGAAATTTGGTTTCTTGAATCTGAGACTTGCAAAAAGGATCAAAGACAAATTTTTAATATTTTCTTGGGAACAACTTTCTCAATGTGTACTTGAAGTCTTAATACACAGAACACTCAGAAGGAATAAAAACTCCTCCTAGACATGACAGGAAGCTGATACTTTTATCTGAGAGCATAAAGGCAAAACTTTTGCTCTGAATTCCTAAGTGTGGAAACTACATTGTCCCAGCACAATCAAAATTGGAGCTCATAAGAAAAAAGGATGTTTAAATAACTTGAAAACATTTTTAAAATAACAGATAGTTAAATAGAGTAGAGTATGAAACAGAAGGTCCAGATGAATCTTCGATAAAAAGCAGTTAAACATAAAGAACTATGGTGCAGACACAGGTGGAACTGAAAGCTAGGTGACAGGCTGTACTCCATTGCTGATAAAATGCCCACAAGTCCAATAGGTTGATTTGGCAAACAAGTTTTCCACAGCTCTACACTCAAAATATGCAGAAAAGCACTTGATGGTGAATACAGGATGCTAATGTGCAAATGTAGAATTCATTCATTCACCTCTAATTTATGCCTTTTGATTTCTTCAAAACTTAATCCCATACCAGTTACCTATAATTCTTACAGAGGTGAACAGACGGACTTCAGGGGCAATAATTTTAATATACACACATACACAGGGATAGATCACACATATTATTGTGCAATTATATATTATTCAAACATGTATCTATAAAGGACCACATTCAGTTAAATATTTCTCGACAAAAAGTCTCCTCTTTGAAGTGCTACCATAATTTCCAAAAACTAATCTCATACCTTTGCATAAGCAGTTGTCTTGATAAACCATTGTTTGAGGTATTTCTGCTCCACTTTTGCTCCTGAACGCCATGAGCAACCATTGTCATCCACCTGTTCATTAGCTAGAACAGTCTGATCCACTGGATCCCAGTTAACCAAGGCCTAAAAAAAAGTTGCAAGAAGAACAAATACTTTCAGCAGCTAGTTAAAAACCAGAGTTTTACTTTACAGATGCCAAATTAATTATCCGGGAGCATACCTTGAAAGTTTACCTGAGTTTTCTATATTTTTAAAACATCCATTTGAATGAGCAACATGGACTCAGCTGGAAAAGTTTTGAACATTCATCTTCTTAGAATTCAAAAAGACCCAAAAATGGAGTTGACAAGGTTTGTCTAGACTCATCATGCTAGCAGGATAGGCTGACACTTGACTGCTTGGTTGTAACATATAGGTAAGTGTTCCAATTGACTGTACTGCAAATAACATAGTCTGACGCTTAAACATTCTTCACTACTAATCCAAAAGTATTGAGTCAGACTGAGGGGGATGAGTAAACAAGGATGTCCAACTTAAGAGGACAGAATCACAAAGAAGTATTACAGTGGTCAACTATATTTTAAGTGAAAGAGTTGATATTATCTGTATGTAACTCCTGTTCAACTGTATGAATTACTTTTGGAATCCTCTTTCCTTATCAATACAAATGCATTAAGTGAAAATCTGTAAAGTGAAATTAATGTTGGTGTTCAACTACACAAATCTTGTAATTTGAGCATTTGAGTCAACGGAAATAACAGACACAACATACTGGGAAAGGAGCAAAAATCAAACTCACCCTCCCCCAGTGCTGAACAATTTAACTGGTCATTTATCAAAAAGGATCTAATATCACAAAAGAATCCTATCCAAAAGTGGCATAAAATACTATACATTGACTTGAGAAAATGATCAGAAAGAGAAAAAAAAAATCAAAGCACTAGAATAATCTTTTGTATTGAATGTTATTAAGTATTTGAGCTAAATCGGTCTGACTGAAAAAACAGCAGCTATTGTTTCATAGAGATCTAATATATGAAGTAATTTTAAAAAAATTTCAAATTACTTCTTTGGGTATGGGGAGGACTTATATCTCAATCAAAAATTAGTAACTGTATTTATATTGTACTTTACATTTTATATATCACTGATCACCTTCTGACCAGTTTCCAAAGAGCTAATATTGCTTCATTTTAAATATGCTGCATATCCTTAGAAATAGTAAATACCACAACCACTTTACAAATCTTATAATGAGGAGAGCCAAAAGAAAGATGCAGGGATCCTTTTGCTTAGAAATACTGCTCACAGCTGTGTGAACATGAAGTCTGGCTACAGTAATTTATATAAAATTTATTATCATTAAATGAATGAATGTTATTCATCAATACATTGAAATGTGCCTTCAAATGAAGTTTCTGTGAATTCAGACTTGAATTTAAATGGTTTACTTTTTGCCTACCTTTTATCTGTTACCAACCAATAATACCACACCAGATTTTATAAAAGGCTTATGAAAATTCATTGGGAAATTAAAAGAAATCAATACATTCCACTATTACAAAACTGTTTTCCAGAATTCCAGAGAACACAGCTTCTTCAGTAATAATATAACACATTATGAACATGGCTCTAAAGTAATGATCTTCTAATTTATAAAATTCTGAAAAAGGCCACACAAAGTTAAAGTTACACAAAGAGAGATAAAACAGACAATACTGAGAAGCAATAAAATGCCAATTGCATATAGCAGTATTAGCATAAGCTTGTATTAAACTGGCTGTGACTCAAAGTAGAGAAAAAAATACTGTTTCTATTTTGATGATATCATATCAAATTTATGGTGAAAGTTTTGGAAGGTAACTGAAATGATTACGTAATAATTAAGCATAACAAATCTTCCTGTAACAACTCACAAGGCTATATCTAAATAAATCCTGCAAAATATAAAGCAAATGTGCATATAAAAATTGTTAGCTGAAAGGTTTTGAATTTTTTAAGTTACACTCCTTCCATCTCACACAGACTTTTGACAATATCTAGAACCTGGCTAATAAATGAAATCTTTACTTCCTGCTTGTACCTCACAAAGGCAACTTCTTGACAATGACAGCCTCTGAAACTATGACCCCAGGAAGCTGCTAAAAGTCATCTACACAAAGACAGCACAGTGCAGGAGTGTTCAGAGCACACCAATTATCTCGCTCTCCTCATGATGCCAACGTAGACCATATGCTTTTAAGACAGGATTCATCTTGTCTAACTTCAGGTCTCAAAAGTGTAAGTATCTATCTCCAGGCTTGCTGTCTCTGGGTCCACTATGGAGTACAGGTATCTGATCAAAGTAACAGAGCCAGGGCAGGGATTAACCTCAGTGCGACACTCACATCTGGCCAGGTCAATAACCTCTACAGTATACTGACTAGATGAGTACTGCAGGAAAAAGAGAGGATTTTGCTACAATGAATAAAGGTGCTCTCTATGGATGCTGCAGCACACAGACAGACATTGTTAACCCTCCATAATTGCAGCTCCTGGACATACTGAGCCTGTGTCTCCCTGCCAGGGTAATTTCTGGTCAGACACGCACACTCCTGGAACACAGCATTAACTAGGCTAACGCTCTACTTGCCTTATTCTTATTGTCACTCTAAGGCTATGAATCATCTCTTGTACCCAAAATGAAACTGTAATACAGGAGACTTCAAGCTGTTCTTAATACATATTGCAGAGACACTGACAACATGAGACAAATATATGCTTTAAGTATATATGATTGTTCAAAGAGACCCAGGGTTATGGGCTCCCTCTGCCATCTGTTTCCTGCCAAAAAGCAAGTGGTTCATATCCACCAGAGATTACATCCCCTACAGGTTGACAGATGCTGATTTAAGTCCTCAAACTGATCCTTGACTTGAAAGCAGATGGAAGTTGGAAGTAGATTCAATCACTGGTATCCAAACACGTCCAGGATCCCACAGTACTTGGAGTCAGAATGCAAAATTTATTTTGTATACCATCTCTGCCTTGAACGAAGCAGCAAGCTTGTACTTTTCAGATTCACCTGGGTTCACTTGTCAAACAAACAAATTCAAAAATTCAAAAAACAAATTCACAAATAAAAATAGGTTTGCTATAACAAAGCTAAGGGGTTAAATTTTTTTATTACAAGAAAAAAAAATTACAGAAGAAAAAACCCAAACCCCTAAACCCCAATCCATCATGCTAGTATATATCAAACATTAAGGGGTTTTGCTGGTTGTCGTTTAAGATCTCTGAATACAAATGCAAATAGGAGAAATAGCTCAGTAACACCCTGCCATCCTAAATGCTACCTTTCACCATCAATCTCTTTTTCCAGGTTCAGAGAATAATTGAAGCACGTCCTTAATTATATCCTATGGGGTTTCCTGGTTTCTACAGAATACACATGTAATATCAAAGCATATTTAGGAAATCTTAGTTTCCACTTCAAGTCAGAAACATTTACTAAATTGCTGCTTTGTTAAAGTGAAGCTGTTCAGGCATTTTGGAACTGTGTTGCCTTGACTATACAGAGTTTTCTGGACTGCTCACTCAACATCGTTGCTTCATCTTGTGTTTAAGAAACAACTGAAACCTTCTCTTTTCAGATACATGTTATTTACAAAATATTATAATTTCTTAATGTAGTGGTAACTGATGAACAGCTGTGATAGTCTTACGACACCTAACACTTCTTTAATGTTTTGGAGATCACAGGAATAGGATGGTTATGCACCTAATCTCCAATCTTCCTATACAAAACCATAAGTTCTAAGACAGTATTACAGTAATGTTATCAGGTAAATAATCTCACTGCTGAAGAGACTGACTCCTAATGACCACCATGTCTTATATTTCCACAAGGGATGATAAAATCTAGAAAAATCGATTTTAAAGCCAGGAAATAAAAACCTAAAAGCTATATTCTGATCTTGCACTTCAATGCAAATCTCTGACAATAAACACTTCTGACTTGACTTGCTACAATGGCCATTCAAGTTAGTTAGTTATAAATTGTTGCACAGAAAATTGTTATATATAATATTAATTCTGTTTTAGAGTGATTTAAAACTAACAGAGTACAATCACTTTATGACTGTGAATGAGCAATCCAGAAATGTGCCACTGACATGAGTGATCTAAATTACTGTAGCAGCAAAATACTGAAGGTTAAGATTTGTACCTACCTCTTTTTGATACACTATCCCAGCTTCAAAAAGCTTAAGAAAGAGATATTGTGTCCATTTGTAGTACTCTGGTAAGCAAGTGGTTACCTCCTGCAGAAATAAAATAAAAAGTTCTGAAACTATTCTTAGAATTTTCCTACACTGTTTTAACTTAAACAACCCAGGAGTGTATAATATATTCCACAGAGTAACATTTATGCATGCCTTCATGTACAAACCCTTTTATTTGATTAATGCTTACAATGAGTGATATTCACCTGTACACAAAACCAGAGAACATGGGCTTTGTGCAGGTTTAATGCAGAAGGAGAAGTTTCCCTGCTAACATGGGATATAAACCTCTGTAAGATTAAAGCTGGTAGATATAAGGACAGAAGATGAATGGAAGTGATCACAGCTGCCTGATCAAGGAAACAGCAAAACTAGGAAAAAAAGTAGACTTCTCTCAAAGAAGCCTCCTAGCCAGGCTGCCTTTTCCAGTGTTGCTCAGCAATGAGAAGCCAGAGCAGAGGCTGTCAATGCTCAGAGGCAGCAGGGAGCTGGCTGATGTGAAGCAGGCAGAGCAAGGAGCTTACAGCTGAAACTGTGGGTGCAGCAGGACAGCAGAACAGTGCTGAGGAACCCAGGCTGCTGGCACACAGACCGTGCAAGGCAGGCAGGATGGAATACAGGTTGAGATTCTGAGCTTCAAGATGAAAAACTCGGTAAGGAGATCTCACATTCAAAGGTCAAATAAGCAACTGTTCCAAAAGGCAAAGGAGCCCAAGTTAGGAGGATGCTCTAGGTTAAAGTATGGAAAAAATGAGTCATAAAAGTCACAAATGAGGAGGACAGTTATGAAGGAAATAAAGACTGATAAAAATAAAAGACAACATAAGAAGGACGAATGGGAGTTAAGAGAACAGCAAGCAACAATATAATGGATAGCCTTTTTAAAACTTGAAAACATTTGCTAAGTTTTTTGTGAACTTTGATAATTAAAAAACAAGCTGCTTACCAACTGCTTGTGAAGCTTCATATTTTAAATGTTTGTTCTTAAAAAAAGCCTAACTTAAAATAAGCATCTTAATATGCAATGACAACTAACAGATTCCATCATTACAGACTCCCTGTCTCCTCAACACAAGCACAGGTTTCACAGGTGCAATGGAAACCCACATACCTGCTTGAAATGGAACATGGCTTCTACACCGAACTTCAAATTAATATGAACATATCTTGATTTTAAAGTTACTGATAAAAAGCAAGCCACTGATAAAATTTATTCCATTTGGAGTAGTTACCAAGCATCAGAAATAGCTCCAAATGTGAAATGTCTTTCACGTGGGCTTTCCCATCATCCTAGCTTCCCACTACACACAACTCCTGCAGTATCATCTGCTACTCAAATGACATCTGAAATGCTCTAGCAGAAAATTTTTGTCGCTTTTCTGCAACTTTATATTCTAGTTGCTCTGAACTTTATATTCCAGTGCTGAAACATTGCTTTTAACAATTAATATGACCTTTGAATAAATGTGCCTCAAAAGTGTGTATAAGAGACTTTCAAGATCAAAAAGAGACATTTAATGGCAAGTTTTCAGCTCAGCATGTGAAGACCTAGTAATGAAAAACAGTTGCTTGATTAAAACCCTTTGCTCTGCACTGAAAAAAACCCCACTTGATAAAAATCTGATTTCCACCTCTTGCAACTGAGCACATTTAATAGTTTTCCCCCCCGCCCCGCTTCTTCACACAGTGACAACAGCTCTTGTGCCAGCGTGATGCCACTACTGGCAACAGAGTTTCATCACTGGAGTGTCAGACACACAAGAGAAGAGATGCAGTCTCTTTCAGTACAATATAAGATTATGTGAGCAATAGGCAAATAGGCAGGACAACAAAAGTGAGCTGTCAAATAAAAATAGAAAAGTGAATGGAGATCTGTCCTTTTGGCCCTGAAGGACAGATATGTGTCAACTGAAACAAAAAGATTACATTTCCCAGTCTAAACAAGCGTGTTACAAGCCACACAAGCTTGAGCTCTTACAAGATACAAGTGAACTCCTGGGAACAGAATCCCATGTACATCCTCTCTCGCAAGGAGTGAATAGACATTTCTTTGAAGGAAATGCAGCAGACTCTATCACTGAAAAAAAAAATCTGCTCCTGTGGTCACTGAGATGAAAAAAGATCACTCAAGCTCAGAATTTAAATTTATAATCATGGAGGTTTGAGCAACATTCCAAATTAATGAAGAAGGAGAAATTACATCACTACCAAGTGAAATGAGCTGCTGAAAACAAGCCAGTAAACTCTTGCCGATCTTGAAATGTGTTTTGGTGGGGTTTTTTCCTATCATTTAGCACAGTAAGATTTACTGTTATAAGTAATTTTTTGTGTATTCCAGTTAATGACCTTGATTAAATGAATGATGTCTGGTAAAAAGTTTCCATCAGGCTGCCATCATACTTAAATTAAGGTGAATGTTAACATCTCTATTTATACTCTATAAGCACGACAAAGATCCACAGAACATGAACAGAACTATCTTAACTCAGAAATACACAAAAGAGTTTATAAAGGGGTTTGAAAAATAGCACACTGGAGCCATTCCACCCTGCCAAAAATTACATTTCTGCTTCTCATTTGTGATCTGAGCACTGGCATAACAGCATACATATAGAACCCATATCATAAAGCAGTGCAGTGAATATATATATATAACAGGACATTACCATATTTCTCACAAAAATAAAATACCTACTAAAAATTGGAACTCTTCTAAAAATACGTTAAGATGCTGCTCAGCTGTCCACTGCATGTGCTCTTCAGTGCTCTGTGAGAGATTTAGTGATCACCCATCACCTCAGCATTTCAGGAGGTAACATGAAACAGGAGGGAAAGCATCTGCCTCTTCCCCCATCCGTTTTGCCTTTTACTCTTGTCAGCTTTAAACAGATACTCTCACCAAAATGCATCTTTGTCATTGGTTACTGTTACTGTTCCTATTCCTACAGGAGTGACACTCATGAAAACAATTAAGTATAACAATTAAAATAAATCACCTCTACAGGTGGCTTGCTTTTAAAAGCAGATACTGGCAAGGCATAGGAAAGATCCCTATCCTTATCAAAAACTACTTTGCTTAATCCATTTATTGCAGCATAGTAATTTGTTCCTAACAAATACCATACCAAAGGGGTTGGTAACTTCTTTATTTTTGCAAATAAATTCTCAGTTACAGACTAAATGATTAGTATTAGTATTAGTATTACAATCTGGATTTGATATCACTACAACTTGGGAAGCAATGAGTCCATGTAAAGGTCAAAAAGCCATTCATTATTATAAAATCTGATTTAAGGAGTCCCTTTCAACTACCAAAAATAAGGATAACCAATAGTAAAGAATCCTGCATTAAAACACCCACAAAAAACCAACAACTCAATTAGGATAAAAGATTTGAGTGTTTAATAAAAGAAAAACTAATTATCAAATGGTTTGTTTTAAAATTCATTATTTGTTCTAAACCTGCTCCTTTCTTACAATTTTCTGTTATGAGTCTCTGACCTTACAACTCATTTTTGCTTGTATTTTAAGAAGAAGGTTACAACTTCAAGCTACTTCTGTGGCTACTTTTTAAAATCTAAAAGTAATATTTATAGGCTGCATGAAAAGGTTTATTTTTTCCTAAGATCCACCAGGCCTTATGAACAGCACATTCAAGACTGAAGATAAGCAATTTCCTAGCTTATTAATAATAAATTTATTTTTAGCAGTATTATGCTGTCCTGAAGACAGGCATGTTGCAGCTCTTTAAAGGAAGATAAGAAAAAGTCTGGATGGATTTTTTTCAAATCTATTTGGGAAGATAAAACATTCTTTAATCAATTATCTACCTATTTTGGTTTTCAAGGGCATGCACCACCTCATCTAGAAGTATAATTATTTGATTTTCAGAGGTTTAGAGCTACACCAACCTACATTTCTAAATTAATTTGAATATTTGTATTTCAAAGGCCCTTAGTTTTATGCTTTATTAGCTACAAATAGAAATGTCATACAGTGCCTGCATTTTGGAGCATGAATATATTTTCTGAAAAAAAAAAAAAGTAGCCTTGTATCAACAGTTCCCTTTTTTTTAAAGTTAATTATAAGTAGGATCACTGATTATCAATTGTACGTGGATAAGAAGAAAATTTCATAGGTAATTATCTACTGTTGGTTTTATGCATGCACAGGCAGTACACACAAATGACAACTTCAAAACTAACTAGAAAATTATCTGCACAAAGAAATTGTACCAAAGATGTAATTTTTTTAATGTACAGAGCAGACGGGGAACATTAGTCTCATGCAAAAAAAATATGTCACTTGAAATGCAGAAATTGAAATTACTAAAAAAACTTCACAGAACAAACGACTTTCTAGGAGAAAGTTACAGATTGATAATAACAGTGGTGAACTGATGGCTTACTGGGAACATCCACTCGGTCTGATGACACTCCTGAACAAAATAAAGGAAAAATGTTTTATGCTCTTCATATTTTGTTGCTGATGATACTAATCATTGAAAATTATATTGCCTAATTTCCCTGAAAATCATGTTTAAAAGAAGTGACAGGCAGTTTGCTATGCTGTCTGGGGTGGTATTTTTGAAAAATCTGATCATAAGAAATGCTCAGATTATAGCTATCTTAAAACCAAAACATAAGGTTGGGTATTTTTTAAATTTTCCATGTGTTTTTGATGTCTCTTAGAGACATTTCTTCCATGCTCAGACTTCAGCTTTTCAACCTTCCATCCGAGAAACATAAATGTTCAGAATAGAAATGTTCTCTCACTTACGGATTTTTAAAAAAATCTCTCCCCAAAATCACAGCATTTTCAAAGTGATTTACAAATATAATACTTCTAACTTGAGGCACTCAAAATACCTCTATGTTTCAGGTAAAAAAAAATCAGATAATAATTAGTATTTAAAACTACTCTAATGCAAAATACTTATGGAGTTATTTTATGCATTTAATTTCATTTTTCATTTGCTTAGATTTTCTGTTTAAGAGAGCAATTTTAAAGTGTCTTTGTAACCTGACTGAAGTAATCTAATTAGCTTTTAATAATGTCTTATTTATCATATCTTACTAGATAAGTAAGTTCACTGACAGCTACAACACAGAAATATCTGCACATTTTGGTTGTAAGACAGAGAGAACAATTAAAAAAAACCCACAGAAAAATAAAAGGAAATTTTCCAGTTGCAGGTGCACTGGGGTTTGTTCATAATAAATTTATCAAGCAATGAGATTTAACTAGTCTTCATATTCCTGGACACAAATTTCTTGACCCCTACATGTGACTTTATAAGCAGGCAGATTCTTTAGGACAGCTACATGCACTAGGTACTCAAAATGGATTTTTTTTTCTTTTTTCCACTTCTCTTTTCCCTTACCATATGTAAAAGGTAAAGTTCATGTAAGTTTCCTTCCCATCATCTAAGCATATACTATAAGCTGGCCACAGAGGACAGAGACTGTTAACACAAAAGGTTCACACTTTAAAAAGGCAATTCACCACACACCAAAACAAAGATCTAAGTTAGGGGAATGGGTTCCCTCCAGCATTATTTGGTAAGTACTATGCAGTAGCACAACAAAGGGGCAGATTTAAGCGACACCAATAAAACTAAATTTAAAACAGGCCCCTGTTTTGTGTAATGGTCTTGGTTAATCAGACCAACTGATATAAAACCTGTTTTTCCTGCATTGTTCATAGGAGTCACTAATACTAATGGGTTTTTTGCATTGTCACAGTGTTTTGTAAGCCACTGATCTAGAGCCATACAAGTATAGAATACTATTAAAAAATATTCCTTACCTCAAATAGCTCAGTTTTAAGATAAGCACTTGCACAACACAATGCTTTTCTGTGCAAAGATGCTTCAGTTAGCCCAGCAGCAGTACAGCTGAGGGAGTTAGATGCTCTGCCTTGCCTAATGAGCCCTGCAGAGAAGCAGGCTTTATCAGCCTCTAAAACACCCTGCTACAGCTTAGCCCTTCCACTTCCACAGGTTGTTCTTTCAGGGCCAGCACAAATATCTGTGCATTTGGAGGTCACAAAGTATTCTGGGCATCATGAATTTTTTGCAATTAATAAACATATCTGTTTCTGCCACTATTCAGGTTACTCCTACTCCAGTTAGTATAGCAGGCTTTCCAGGTAAAACAAAACTCATAAACTAAGGAGTGAAAACTCTTAACGTGTTGCGTTTCAAGGAACATTTTTCAGCTGTTTTAAAATCTTACTTTTCAAAAACACCAACTATGTGTCCCTAGAGCATTCTAAACCATTTCAATTACACAGCAGTTCAAATAGAGTTAGTAAGACAGTATCAAAGCCCTTTCCACAAGTATTGAGAGACTCCTGAAAGTTCATTACCAAAACACAGTTTACTAGTAGAGTGAAGGTAACTCTCAAAGAATAGGCACAGAGATGACAAATGATTTTTCCCTGTGAACTTATACTTCTTGCCATGGTTTTCAATACTGCCAGTTCTCCATCTGCTCTTCAGGACATAAGAGCCAAACAGAAGTTTATACACAAGAGATCAATTTTCTCAACTTCCTTGAAACTCAACCTGCATGACTGAACTCGTGTGTGTGTGCACGTGTGTGCTCCATAACACAGCCTACACACAGCAGTCCACTGTTCTCAACTATTTCTGCACTACACATACAGACAACCCTTGAGATACCAACAGCTTTCAACATCAGATGTCAGGAATGTGTGCAGCAGAGCTTCCACAACAAATCTTTTATTTTCAGAGCAACTTTCTTGGCTACCAAGAAAACTTAAATCTTATTTAAAAGGCTTATACTGAAAAATCCTTCCACATACGAGACATGATAAAATGGTTTTTAGATGCAAGACATACAAATAAACAACTTTACCTTCATGATTAAAGAAAACAGATGGCATGTCTCAGACTGTCAGAAAACTAATGCTTTTCATTTTCAGATCTACAATACTGCTATAAAAATCCAAGATTAGCATCTCCATCACGCTATTCAAAATCACATTAAGGTGATAAGCAACAGCTATTGCTGAGAATACAAAGGTAGTGACTGACTCTGATTCATTGGTACATGCAATAGCCTCATGTTTGCTTCAAACGCTAAATTTCTTTTTTATCTGGAAAATTACATTAGCTTATGTCTGATCATGTTTGGTAAATTTCTTAAGGTGAACACCTGATTCTCAAGCATTAGTGTTTTAAATAAAATTTCTGGTTTCCAAAATGATCCTGATATGAACATCTATGAAAATGCAGCTTATACTTCGAAATTTGGAATAAAATAACGGAGCCACCATTCAATTTACTATCTTTAAACCCTTGACATATGCACTGAAAACAGCACTCCTCAAAAAACACTCACCTTAGCACAAAGGCACTGCTGTTTCATAAATATCTGTTTATTCCCTTGTTTCTAATACAGAAAATTGATACTTCAAAGAGACGAAAAAGCAAATACAAAATCGAAATTACTTAAAAGATTCTCCTACACATTAACATTATAAGGTACTCAGCATATCAAAAATTAGGGAAATCTGATAAAAAGCTCAATTTTACAGTTTAACCACTTCAGCTGGTCACTGCCAAAGACGCCTGTGTTCTCATAAATAAAATGGTGAAATTCCACGGGTCTCAGTGCTCCATCATACAATAAAATAAAGCAGTATCCATTTTAAAAAGAAAATCTTACCCTTTCCCATGTAAAAGACAGACCTAGTGCATCAAACTGTTTCCTCATGTGTTGAATATTACTGCAAAATAATAATAAATTAAAAATTATTAGCTTAAGATATTTCTAACATATGATCATACAAAAAAACTGGTGCTTCTAGAGTTCTGAGAAATCAAAAGCACTTGTTAACCTCTAAACACTATGATCTTGCTGGCAGTAAAACTCAGAATTTCTGTCAGAATACTCAAATAATTTTAAGTCTCTAATGTATTCTGGTCTCATTTCCATGGCTATGTATATGAGGCAATGCATTTTTTTCTCAAGATTTGAATGAAATTTAGAGGTAAATATGACACTGAAGTTTGAAGGAAGAATTACTCAAGCACCACTTCCTAATATTTTTAATTACCTTTCCTGCAGCTGAGTCAAAGGGCCCTCTTAAATCTCAGTGCAGTAGGAGACACTTCCACTATCAGCTTAATCCTGCTCTATTCTGGCAACCTTATCCTGGCTGTATTTTGCTGTGGCTCT
The DNA here is from genome assembly GCA_013400435.1 of Pycnonotus jocosus. Lineage (NCBI taxonomy): Eukaryota > Metazoa > Chordata > Aves > Passeriformes > Pycnonotidae > Pycnonotus > Pycnonotus jocosus. The sequence continues at coordinate 282,613 of VWYP01023826.1, forward strand.
AGTGATTGTGTGGCTGTAAAACAACCTGAATCAGCTTATCCATTCAGCTGAAGATATGCCCTACAAAAATTCTCCAAATAACCCCCACCAGTTTTCTTTCTTCCCTCTGATCAACAAGGTGATTAAACCAAAACTGTGGCCCACAAAACCAGCTGAGCCAGTGCCAAGGAGGTGGTGGGAGCAAGTATCCTGGGAGCTGACAAGGAACTGCAAAACTTGTGGTGGCAGCATCACCCTAGATAAACATGAATCAACAATGACACTGGCAGGTTAGATGGTGCCCTGAGTGGATTGCATTACAAATGTAAAGTAAGATACATCAGAATGTACAGTGAAGCTTTGGTTTGAAACTGTACTAAATACACTTTACCAAAATACCCACAATTACACAATAATAATTAGTGACCTGATGGGAATTCATTCACATACTATAAAATGAATTAAAATTTCCTAGGGACTTTTACCTTTGTACTAAAATACATTCTGTCAGATAAAGTAGTATCTATCCTCCCAGAGTGGCTACGTTGACAGTCATGAAACCAAGCATTTAAGTCTGATCCAGAAAAAACTTGCAGTGTTGAATAATTGAGTACTACAGGTATTTAATATTATAATATTGTAGTTGGAAAAGTATCAAGAATCTTAAGATGGGACCAGAAGCATGAACAAAATCCAAAGAAACAGAATAATCAAAGAAGGAAATGGATGAACATCTATAAAGATAGTACAGATAGATTACTGCATGCAGAGTACAACAAACAACTTCACTTAGGAAGCTTGGTTTCCAAGCAATTTTTAAAAACTGTTTACTTATATAACTTTTTACTTGTTTTAAAGACTATTAGGAGAACACAACACCCCATTCTGTGGTCTAAAGCCAAAAATGTTCACAGAAATCAGCAGCAATAATGGCTGCTTAGCACTTTCCAAGATACAGTCTCAAAAAACCCCAACTATCTCCTTCCTCTCTCACAGGGTACAAAAAACTGCTAGTAAATCTAAACACATAACTCGTAGTTTTCCACTGTGTATTCTATACTAAGATTTACCTCACCATAATGAAATTCTGACTTATTTATACCTGCTGGTTTGGGTGTTTGGGAAACGCTTCTCTTTTGATATTCTAGCATTTTACAATTTAAAAGTCATTGAGATTAAAACCTTGAAAATCATCCCAATATATTCATCTTTCAAAACAGAGTCATCTGCACAGACCCATAAAATGTTGTCAAATAACCTTGGTCTCAGATAACCCTGTTCTTTCCTGTACCATCTTTCTCCTATGATAGTTTTGTTCTGTTTTGTTGATTTATGGGGGCCATGGTATAGCTATCCACAGTGAAAATGCCATATTTCAATTAATTTCACCTGTGTGTCCAGCCTGCAGGGTGAAGGCCATGTTCAACTGCAGCATTTTCTGCTGGTAAACCAAATGCATCCCATCCCATTGGATTTATCACCTGTCAGCAAAAAGAAAATCCACAATGTTATGCAACTGTCTGAATGGCATCAGCAACACACAGAGGCCTCGGAATAATGAACTGTGCTTGGCATTCCAGCATTTGCTTTGTCTGAACTGAACTTCTTCCAAACCTGCCAACTATGGCCAGCTTTGCTTTAAAAGATGACTATTAAGTGCATTTGTTACCTACAATGAAATGTTAGAGGGAGTTGAAAGCATTACGCAATAAACTCTTGTGACTATTTCAATATCAGGTTGACAATGACAAAAATCAACTCTTTGTAAGTTTGTGTGGTGGTAAAAGTCAGCAGTTGATGCTGCCACTGGACAGAACCAAATATTAATTCTAAAATAGAAGACATTAAGTAAAAACAACTGAACCAACAGTTTTATAACTGTAACTGATGTGTAGCCTACTGTTTTCTTATTTTGTGTTGAAAAAACAAAATAAAATAAAAATACCCTATGATAATTTTAAATTCACCAGATAAAATTAAGAAGATGAGGAAAAACCGTTTTAGTCAAATTTTACTGAAATATCTTCTGCAAATATTAACTACAGACAGACAAATTGTTGTTTCATGACCACAAATAAATAAAGATGGGGAAAAAAGTTTAGAGCAATATAGAATAAATAATTTCTGTTGAAACAGAGATCTATTTTTCCCGTTAACATGCACATTATTTAGAAAAATAATCTAGCAATGCGGTAAGTATTCAAAAGTATGTTTAATAACTAAGGAAAGAAAGGCCAGTACTTAAGATGCTGTCATTAAACATATATATATATTAGATACTTGATAAAGCCAATTCTATTTCTTAACCTACAAATGTGCTATAAATTAAATAATCATTATTAAAATTACATGAGTTTAACAATAGAAAAACATAACATTTTACAAATTGTAAGAAATCAAAATTTTTACCTTTTAAGATATGTATTTATAGAAAGAATATGTTTCTTAGTGGCATGTAAGCCAACAAGCCATAAAAAAGCAATCCCAGCCATACTAATCTCATAATATATCTCCATGTGAAATATCTTCTTATTTTGGAGGCATAAGAGCTACTTTTGTCATTGCTTTGAATTATTTTTATTCTTCTTTTCCACCACTTTCCAATCTTCTGACTATATCTAATAGTTCATAAAAATATTTTATAGATAAATATTAGATAAATAGATAAATTTAATAAAAATATTTTATAGTGTTTATAAAGATGCCCTAGGCATCAACACAGTGTAAAAGCAACAGAATTTAACAGATGTGACTCTTCAGCATTCTCATTTTCAGTACAGATCTAAAACTAAACCTGCTGTCTATCATTACTCTACTGGTGCAGCAACAAAACCAAAGGTATTAACCTGTGAGCATTGGTGATCCATGCCAGCTCAGTAAGGGCCCATGCACAGCACATTTTCTGATGTCTAAACCTAACAGAAATTGCAATGCTAGTCCGTGTTACAAACTTTCCCTAACTATCAGACAAACTACTGTTCCTCACACCACAGTATCACAAATCATGAGTCTTAACTGCCTTTTTCCTCACATATAGAGGGAAGAGTTTACATGGAAAGCATCACTTGGAGCCTAAACCACTTCTCAACACCCCATGGAAGCACACATCTGCCCAGCCCTTCCCCTCCCTGACCATCCACCCACCAGTCAAAACTATTGGTATTAAATAAAAAAAAAAAAGACAGTTATGCTTTACATAAGCTATAAATACCAATGGAATTTTAAAATGGACATTAAAATATTAATTTATGCAGCTCAATTATTTTTCACTGTGAGTACTGCTGACAGTCTATCTCTGGACAGATGAAAAACACCCAGGTTTTTTTTTTTTTTTCCAATGTATAATACATATTTTCTCTATTTAAACGCCCTAGACTAATGCCCTGCCTTTACATTCCCACAAATGCCTTCTCTTACTACAAGTCAATGCACATTAAGTGAGATTAGAAAAAATCACTCTTGGTTAATTTTTGTAAAATTTGGCTTCTGATCTCCTGGATACAGACAGGCAGCCAAATGCAAGGCGTAATCTCATCTCTCATGCTCCTGAGCCAAAGGATGTGGGGAAAACAACTTCACTAGCAGCTACAGACTCCCCAAAAGGGCTGATGGATGCTCCAGACAGTTCATGTGCAGACATTTTATCCTTGTACCACCAGTGCTGGAAGGAGCAACCTGTGCACACAGACCTTCCAAATTGAAGCATTTATCAAAAATATCACATTCACTCTTCACATTCCAAAGTTCAATTTAACGACCAATAGCATTCCTCAAGTTAAAGGTCTGAAGAAGTATGCTAATTCAAATTTCAATCAGAAAACTGAATTTAAAGAGACATTAAAAATATCCTCAAATTAGCCTCCAGGATAGAGCTATTTATGTAGTTGCTATAGAGATGAATGTAACATGCACAGTGGTTTAGAAAATGATTTCAAGTTTATTGTCTCTTTTACTTCTCTACCATGAATGGATTTGAAAGATTTGTGAAATGCATTTGTCTAAACAACAGGTCAGCTCCTTCTGGCTGTAATCTGCAGCAAAAACGCCACAGTCTCCATACAGCATTTGACATTACATCTTAACTTTACTTATTCAACATAAAAATCTGAAGAGAAATGGAAGAGGAGAAGAAAATGTGCAGCTAACATGTCAAAAGTTGGCACAAAGGAAAAAAGGAACAGTTTGACAGTTCAAAACAAATTAACAATAGGAAGAAAAAAATAGAAAGTAATTTTGAAGACCAAAGGGTTATTCCTTGTAGCTTTTTGATGGGTTGGTCACTGGCTCTAATTAGCAGAAAACATGGCTGCTCTCTCTAGCAGCACAGATGAGCAGAAGAAAAACAAGTCATCTACTTTCTTGAATGTTGACTTGATTACTTTCAACAACAATCTCTAAACCTTATGCAACTGAGGGATCCATTCTGCTCACTGTATGACCATTCTTCCAAGCATCACTTCTCTAGGTAGACAATATTTTCTCTAAGCCTCAAGGAGAAAGAAAAACAAATAATTACTGTATCTCGTTAAACACGAGGCTGCATAAGCCTAAGGGTGCCTAGACCAGGTAAAAGAAGGCAGGCTGCAGTTTCGGCCATTTTACAATGGCAGAAGGCAGCGCTATCACCAAAGGCAGCTGTGTGTTTATCCACTCAATGAAGTGGATAGGTGAACTCCTCATGCTGAAAACTCCCAGATTAGTCTTGAACAGCCATGGTGTAACTCCAGATCCTCAGAAGCTCACGTGATCAGGCAGGATCAACTATGAAAGACCAACATTTTCTACCACTTACGATGGTTTGCATGGGAGCATAAAATGTTACAAGGAAGTGATTAAATAGTGCATGGGGAACAAAGTGCTCAGTAACTACCACACTGAGTGGTCTTTTTCAGTTATTAAATTATTAAAAACGAAAACAGTTGCATCTTGAAACATTTCAGATCCCAAAGACTCTGGCTTGAAGCATTTTTAAGAATCACTTTCACAGCATGGTCAAACATCTGTTGTTAACGATGGGTAGAGCTCTTCATGTTTACTGTGCAACCAAGGAGAGGAAGACAGAAACTCCATTGATTCAATGCTGAGATTTCAGCTCTTCCCCTCAGAGCATTTTCATCTCTTCACTGCTGTAACAATCACACTGACATCAGTAGGTGAGATCAGTGTACTACATAACACAGAGCTGACAATGATCTCATAACACTCAGTTCTAAGCCTCCATCAACATAACCAGGACTGGTGATTCAGTGAATTTTCCTCAGTCTTTGTAAGGACACAAAGAACATGTTTGCTCTCCTGATGTACTCAGTATGTCTCAGAACTAGGAGCAGGGAGCTGACATACTGTTCTTGCACTTAGATCAACGCACTCTAAATTTTTAAGAAAGACAGCAGAATCGGTGTCCAAAAGGCCTGCGAACAAATATATTTAATGGAGAGAATGTGCAGTAAAAGAAGATGACCAGAAACGAAAATTAAGAGGCTTGCTGACTAATTAGAGGTTTGAATTGATACAGCAAAGTCTACATTCCTGTCCTTACTTATAGCCCCATGACACACTTGATATGAACTAACCAAAAAAGGTTGACAGAACAGGTGATCCATGATTACAAATTCCAGCTGCCAGAAAATACCCCTAGCTCCATTGTGGACCTTGCAATTGTGCAATCACAGACACATGAGACAGCGAGGACTTGCAGTTGGAGAGGGCAAAAGGAAAAGATGGCTGTTCTTTCCATTGGCTGCCCACAGTGGGCTGAACTCGCTGAAAATCTGAAGTAAACTGATGTATTACAGCACACCTTAAATAAAAGACCTCCACCTGAGTGAAGCCTAGATTCTCTTTTAACCATGACAGGTAATAGACACCATTACTCAACAGGTTAAAATTACCAACAAACAATCAAGCAACTCCCCCAAGCAGAAAAGGCATGCTTAGAAATAGATCAAAATAAGGAATTTTTGATCAGTGTGTACATTCTAAAAAGGACTATGTCAATTAGAGAATGCACTTTCAAAATAATCAACCCATACAGGTTTTTATCAAAACATAAAATGCCCATTTATTTTTATTACCATAAAACATAAAATATGAGAAATTATTCAACATTCACAGAGTACCACACACATTTTGAGAACAAAGTTATCTTTTGCCTCCTTAATCTCACACATTCTTGTCTAACATAATTACATTTAAAATTGTATCTAATTTTCTCTTTTTCTTTCAAAATGAAATAAAGTGAGCTCATTAACACCTTCAGTACAGGCTATGGGAAAACTGAAATTAAATAAGATTCAATTCACACACAATACTTGTAATATTTGCTACTTGATTTATACCACATGAAATAACCTGACAAAAGGGACACAACAGCCTTGTGCAAAAAAAGGTGGAGAACAGCAGATGATCAGAAAACGGATCTGTATTGAAATAATTCGTTCTACTGATGATTAATTATAGAGTTTTAATTAAACTTGCCTGTCTAGCTTCAATACCATTCACTTTTGCAATTTCAAGAGTATTACGATTCACTGCTGAAAGGGAAAACAATTAATGAAAACACATCCAATTTAAAAAAGATATGTTATGGATAAAAAGAAAATGCTCTTTAAGTCATTTAGAGGTATTGCAGAAGTATCACTGACTATATTCTAGTCCCATCCATCCCAGTTTCAGTATAAATTAAGAAATAATTAGTATAATGTGATTCTAGCAGGCAGGAATTTCACCCTGGTTTGATTACAGAAAGGACTATTCTCAGTTCTGTACAACTCTCACATGTGACTGTCTTGCTTTGGCACTAGTTTCATTAAGAAGATATCACAAGAACTATTGAACTGAATAGTGAATAGTGAAACTCTGTGTTTACTGATCACTAAGGGAATTATTCTCAGTCCTCTGAGAGGCACAAATTATCCACTTTGGAATTTATCAAAGACATGTTAATGATAGCATGATAAAGTAATGGTAAATAGTTTTTCCCAGAGCACACTGGAAATCTGCCATAGTGAAAATTACCATGAATATCTCTATTATTTCTACACAGCACTCTCAAATAATGAATAGAAAATCTCTTCACTTCTTAAAAAACTACATTTGAATTCACAACATGCATGTAAATTCACAGGGTAAACACAACCAGAAACTACAAATCGTAGTTCTGGATTGATTTATTAATAGCTACAAATTTGTAATTTAAAATATATAAATTATTTTTACATAGCATTTTATAATAAATATGTTTATAATAAGATGTAGAACTCTCCATATACAAAAACTGCTTTAATTGCACTTCAAGAAACATCCCACCCTTACATTCTGGAAAGACCAGCTCAGTGCAGTCATGCCAAGTAATCTATGTGTCTTACATTTCCCATGCAGAGACTTCATCATCAGTAATCAAAACATAAACAAGTTATCTTAAAACAGATGTACTCTACAAATAATTTATCCAGCAATCCAATCCAAGTGCATGACAGCTTGTTTGCCATGCTCTGCCTACAAGTCCTTGAGGAGTGAGTGCTGGAACAAGATAACTCCTCACATCTACAGTTTTATATTGAAGCAGTATTTCTTTCAGAAACAAGGTGGGGAAAAGAGCAATAGATATTTATTTCCACACTTAAAGTGGTGGTGCACTACAGGTTTCTGGGAAATATCTGTAGAGTTCAGTGTGCATTACCTCTCTAGAATATTTTAAATGAAACAAAATCAGAACTTATGGAGCTGAAAAAATTTGAATACTAATGTTACATTTTAGAAAATCCAAAACCACAAGAGAATCCAAATGATTAAAAGCTTTCCCCGTTAAAATTTCAAAATACCAATAAAAAATTACACAACTGCATTCCAAAGAAGGTCTTAAGGACCTCTAATCCCTTTGTAAATGTATTCTAGCCTATCCTCACCAAAATATTACAAAATATGGGCCAATTCTTGCCTGTTCAGATTAAATCAATATGTAACTAATTCATTGTTTTCTCTTTAAAGCATTCTTTATGAAAAATACCTCCACCTTATTCAACATAAATCGCTCTCTTATGCAATCATATATTCTTGTCAACTACATACACACCATAGACATTTCCCTTCAATGTTTATTCAATAACAAATGTACATTGTAGTCTGAAGCTTTCCCTGGGAACTGTAAATCTGAATGGTTTTGTCTGTAATTTTCATGGTAACAGCGCATCATTCCTCATTGCCTTACGCTTTTCTTTTAATTTGAAAATGATGGATGCAAAGTTTAAACAACATTGCTGCTCAAAAATCTTACCCTAACCTTGCATTGAATGCCTGAAATGGATTCCCTTCTACTCAGATTTTTGATTGGAGAAAAATTAGCAGTCCCTAGGCTTTCAAACATGCAATAATAAAGACAAATTTTGAGAAAGAAATACAAAATCAATGGAGTAACTTCAAAATCATGCATAATAGCAGTTTTGTTTCTAAAGCACTCTTTGTTTTTATATACTGAAGAATTCCGGTAATTCCTTGAATACAGGGTCAAATTTACTTTTCAAGGGAATATCAGTTTTATGATATAACCATGCCTTACTCTACAATCATCATAATATCTTGAACATCATAATAACTTTTGACATATTGTACAACCATGAAAAAGAGTAGAGAGAACTTTTAGAGGCTGATAAATTAATTGCAAAGACTCTAATTCCAAGTGATGGAGAAATTAGCATGGGTAATAAAGGAAAAGTTTTTAAAGGCAAATGTAAGTTCCAGCAAGTTAATGCACATCAGTAACACAATATATCTTAATCTGACATACTCAGAAAATCATCTGGGAGATTTTTAATGTCTCTTAATCATAAATGAAAGTTAAATTCTTTGGCTGCCCACCTTTAGTCAAAAATAGATGTTCAAACTGGTTAACATAACAGAAGATACAAGTATTTTTAGAAATCCAGCATGTTCTACAGGCACTCCTTCAAAGTAATTTTTAAACAAAAATATGCTGAAATGCAAGATGTAAAAATTTGAAAAGTCTAGAAAAATTTTGATGGAAAAAAATAGGCAAATGCAGAAATAAAAACTTGTTTGCACGGTGGCTTTTGCATTTCATTGGTATTATCTTTTTACTTTTCTCCAAATGTTTCTATTAAAGGTGCTTACTTACCTGGTATTCAAAAGTTTACAACTAGAGCATGGTATTGGATGTAGATAATTACTTTTACTTTATTTTTGCAAGTACAAGAAGAAGTAAGTTTTCATCTTTCTGAACAGCAATTTACAGACTACCTTCTCTGCTATGGATAAAAGATGGCTACATCCTGAAATGACATTTCATCAATGGTCTTAATATCAATCAAGAATCAAGCATCCCTTCAAATGCCTTGTTAGCTCAATTTTTTTTTAGGGAGATCCAAGTTCTGGTCATTCAGAGGAGTCAGGAAAGGTAAGTGTTAAAACAGATATTGGGTTTTTTCCTCCTTTAAAGTCTAAGGCAGTTATTTCTTTTTCCTGTAATTTTGAAAGCCTAATAATGCATATCTGTAAAGCAGCAGCAAGTATTCAGTGCATGGTATGTTCATCACTGGCATAAAACACATAGTATTTGGAAAGGCAGCACACTGAATAATGCAGTGACGATACCTATCAGAGTCTCACGGATAGTGATAAATCCAGGAAATGCTACACTTCCAGCACTTGCAGCAAGGAAACTGCACTTAGTACCACAACCAGTAACTAATCTTTCTCAATTTCATCTTCTTTGTACTCTTTTGAGGTTGATATCTATATTCTTGAGCTGCTCCTTCTCTCTTGTACATTAGAGAGACTCCTTCCCATCATCCTAGATCCTTGCCTATGCTATTTTCTCTTTTTGTTCCCTCCTCTTTCCATATTCCCCCTTCCTACTGTTTTCCCAGATTCTTCACATTTTCCCTCTACCAAATGTCTTTGCTCTGTAATATGGCTGTCACTCAGGCCACAGCTCTCCCACACCTTCCTTACATCCTTCAAATGTTACCTTGCCAGCCTTTACTGCAGAATGCCAGCCAGGATCCCACTGCAGGCTGCAGGGACAAGGCTCTCACCTACCCCTTCAATCTAATGGAGAGACAGAAGGGAACAAGAGAGAAATTATGGCAGGCATGGGGGAGACTGGGAAACAGAGAAATGTGGAAGGGAAAATGGCATTTCTCCTAGCAGATGTAGCAAGAAAGTTAGGCTTAGCCTACATCATAAGCTTGCACCTTCAGGAGATTATTTCATATATATGAGCAAGGCTGAAATGGGCAAGCAAAGGGGTCAGATGCTACAGAACAGAAACTTTCAGCTACACACACATGATGTAACACGTGGCATGATCCTCCTTGTCTGACTTGCAGCAGTCACAAAAAGAAGGAGGTTTCTCTCCCAGCTGGCACAGAGGCTGTCCCTCTGTGTCTGACAAATGACATGAACTGGTTCTCAGGAGCAGAAGAGGCAAAAGCAGTTGATTTGGGTGGTGTCTATTCTCTCTTGCCAGGTATGTCTTTTCCTCCCTGCTGGTCCCACCCAGATGGCAGAAGGGTTGTCAGTCTCCTCTCATGGAAACTGTCACAGGTCTCAGGGACATTGTGCCACACATCAGCAGATTCAGGCACCTCATACAGCATCAGCTGTTATCATCTGAGGTAGCTTCTAACCATCTCTTACCAACAGTGAGTTCTGAACACCACTGGCTATAATAAAAGTCTCAAATTTCAATATTCAAAGCTTCATGGGTCATCATCTACACATCTGTAGCACATATTGCACCTTCATGGATCTTGGAAAATACTAATTTCCTGATCAATTATGATATTAAAATATCAATTATGATATTAACACCCCCCCCTCCCCCAGTCCTACCACTGATCTATTCTTACCTGCATCCCTCTCATTTTCTGGAACCGAGCTACCGCATCACTGATGGTATAGACACGAACATGGCCCATGTGAAGCTTCCCAGAAGGATATGGGAACATAGAAAGCACATAAAACTTTGGTCTCGATTTCTGGAAAGAAATTTTTAGAAACTAGTAACTACATGAGTTAGCACTTCACTTGAATAAGTACATCTGCACATTATAAACTACTACCATGAAGAGAAACAGAGTTTTGCTGGAACTGATCCAAGTGAGCACTGACAAAGTTCATGGGATCAAATTCTTTGGGGCTGTAAACGGAGATGTTTTACCAGACTTTGCTGCCATCTCATCAACTTATACTGACACTTCTATGGCACTTGAATGTTAAGAAAATTAAGTCACTTTTGCTCAAAAAAAGCTTAATTGACAGATCTGAAGCTTAACAAAGTACCATTGCCACTGCAGCATCTGCAACTTATTATCTATGTGTTCTTAGTCTGCCCCAACAAAAACATGAAAACATAGCAGATTAAATTACTCTCATAACAGTTTAAATAATTCATGCTTTACTTTGTATTTACAACAAACACAGAGCTCACTCCTGGCCAGTTGCTTTTTGTCAGTTGAACTGCAGAAACTCCCAGAGTGACTACATCATTTGCAATTGCATGAACATCTGCTAAAGGGAAACTGTTCAGTTTCACTATGTATGCTCAGATCCAAACACATCTTACAAGCAATATTTTGCATAATGAGAAGAAACTAAAAATTTCATTTACTTAGGTTGAATTAAAATGACAAAAGTTACAAAGAAACCACAAATTCTCTCTCACATCAATTATTCTTAATATGTCTTGATTACCACTGAATTCATCGCTGATATGTTGACAACATCAAGTATCACTGATACTTGCTCAGTTCTTACATTATTTTTCTTATGTTAATAATAAAAATATTATAGGCAGCTTTCACCTTTTACTGAATAAAACTCCATTAGATTTGTCAAATAATATTTCTGTATCACTTTTGTTTAATCACAGCAAAATCAGAAATAATCTTAGTTCTTCATTGCAGCACTACACACTATTTGACTCTTAATATTAGATGTTATTAAATCTACTTCAACTGTAAGGATAGAACAAAAATATAATTAAAAATACAACTTAGAACATAGCATATATATGCTATATATGATTCCTATGCGTATATTTATACAAAAGACACAAGTCTAAATGAGTGCTTTCCCTGCTACAGGTATGCATGCACACCATTCCATCTCCGTTTTCTTCCTCAGAAAAAGCAAGCTCTTTTCTCTCTTCAACATTTTGATAGCGTTATTTTTTTGTCAGAGAAAAGGCACATTTTAAGGGAGATGAACAAAAAACATAAAGGGCCACGAGTGTTTTTTATCTATTGTGACAGAATAATTGTGAAGGCAAAAAGAGTCAGAGACTGAGATACTGTTGTTTTCAAGATCTTTTATTGCATGGGAAAACTTTTTTTTCTTCAAGTCACTTACTATTCCTATGAGACTGTAAACCAGAAAATATTAAAAAAATATTTTCCCTTAACATATATTTTAGTGAGTCACATGGTGTAGTGTAATAGATTTGTCATAACACTGGGAACAGAACCTTGAGAAAGTTGTTTGCAGAAGTTACGAATAGATGCTTCTTTTAATACTTTAAATAATTAATTGCCAAATATTGTATTATATGCAAAGAATTGACTAGTTAAACACTTCCTAAATTTACAAGTTCATACTTTGCCTATCACTGTATTTTTCCTCTGGATTTTTAATTATTTTTGTTTACTTATTTCATTAATGGTTTTTAATAATCTAGATGAAAGTATTTTCCCCTGAAATGTAATGCACATCTAATCATTATAAGCCATCTGTACTAAGTAAGTTTCAACTAATTTCATTCTAAGAAAACAAAAATATAAACATGTAATCTCCAAATTTCTCATAATGCTTACATCAGTTTCTGAAATTCTGCAGAATTGATCCTTTATTCTTGGGAACCACCAATTTTCAACTCGTTTTCTTGTCTCCAACCCATAGTTTTTTTCCCATTTCCCCGTCTCACTGTAAATAGTTCTCACACAAGCAGGAACCAGTCTTCTCTGCCATTTAGTTAATCCCAGGAAGCCATTTAGTTGTCTCTTCAAACACGAGGAACAAGGGCCAACTCTTCGATAAATCGACTGCATTCTGAAGTATATGGTATCTGAAAAGACAAAAATATGTATTTGATGGTGCAATATACAACAAGAACTCAATGATTATTATGATTATACTGAAAATTGGTAGCTATGAAACTATTTTAGCTTGACTTGGACTACTCAGCCGCTTTCCATGGAACTTGGATTTTATTTCTGTGTCTGAATTATAGAAGCATGTTTTTTCAAGCCAAGAGAACTAACTGTGGCCTTTGCACAGAACAAAACTATTGTGTTAGATATCTTATCTAATAAAATACAATTCTTGCATTCAGTCTCCCATAAAGGGATAGCCAGTCAATTGAAATTTCCAGAAGCTCCACTGCCTGAATAGAAGATGGTTAACAGGGTGTTAGTAAAAATTCAGAATGAAATAGAGAGAAGAGGAAGTTGGATGAAATTATACTGTAAAAATACTGAATTTGTCATCACTGAAAAGCGATGGGGGAGGATGACTATAATTAGTAGATTTCAACCAGATATTCCAAACCAACTATTTTGCTAAGGCTTTCTTTTCCAACTAAAAAGCCAGTTAACTCCTCAAATGCTTTGGAAAGTCTTCTAAAGCTACTTCAGATGCGAGAAAGATCGAACAGTTCCCATATTTGGGATCAGTCTCAACAAGATATTTGCCAATTTTACTTCCTACATTAGGAAATACGGCTTTAAAAGAACCTCTACTCTGAGATTTCCTTCTCATCTTGACTGCCTTTATTTTCTTTTTTAAATTTTTTTTTAATGGCATTTTTGCATCAGTATTTCCTATCCCCTATGGCTGGTTTTGGTGTTTTGGTGTGGGGTTTTTTGGGTTTTTTTTCTGGTTTTGGGGTTTTTTCCCCAATACACTTGTACCAAACTTGCTATTTCAGTCTGTTCAGAATTTTCCTTGCAGAGTTACAGCAGTAAAATCTCAGTGTAGAGAAATTCTGTATAAGAAAAGATTTTACTTACACATTTCCCGTAAGATTAAAAACATTATCAGTAGAAATAATTGCTTGCTACAGCACCTAAATTAGATCCCCAGCAAGCTAGTGGGAGTTATGCTTCCTTTAACATTCACCATATATGCATACACAAACCCTCGCTGCCTGTCTCATTACCTATCTACAGAATTGCTTCATTTCTCTCTTAGTTATCAAGCAGGGTCTTATAAACATTTTTTCGCTTATGCCACACCAGTGCTCTGAATTTCTTGTTGCTACTCTCCATAATCTCTCTCACTTGTAATAAAAACAAATCCAGGACTGTGCTCAGGATTCCCAGTGCAGGTGCACATGAGTCATTCAGGAGACTCCAACTTCTCCCCCCTCCATAACATCACACTCATCTCAAAATTAGTATTCAGTACTTCAAAGTTTTTTGCTTATTTTTACTAATTATTTTCTTATTACTTATGTCTTATTTCTATTGATTTGTTTTACAATGGAAGAGAGTGCTTCCATATGCAAGCCAATTTGAGCACTGCTGATTTACAAAGAAAATATTTTAAAGTCCAGGAGCTACATGTGTGTATAATGCTTCACTGAAGAGAGAAGATAGAGCCCCAAGCTGCACATGGAGAGGTTTATGTTGGACATCAGGAAGAATTTCTTCCCAGAAGGGGTGATTAGATACTGGAATGGGCTGCCCAGGGCAGTGGTGGAGTCCCCAGCCCTGAAGTGTTTATGGAAAGACTGGACACGACATTTAGTGCCATGGTCTGGTTGACAGGGTGGTGGTGTTCAGCCACAGGTTGGACTCAGCCTTAGGGGTCTTTTCCAACCTAATTGATTCTGTGATTCTGAGACAGAAAAAACACAGACCTTGTGCCTGTGCACAGCTCAAGGGAAGCAAGCCCACCAGCCAATGCCATGCCTGAGAGGGCACATTTGGGTGACCTCAGGCCCTACAGCCCACCCAAGCAGGAGTCAGAGCAGTGGGTGGGAGTGAGAAAACAGCCACAGCCAGCGGCACACAACACTAACGCTAAGCTCATTCAAACACATGGAATTTCAGGATGAGAAAGAGAACTGCAGTGTTCTTCCTGCTCCCAGGCACTGTCATGCACAAGATGCAATGGTCAGCCAGCCTCATGTTGGGCCGAGCCAGGATGCATGGCACAGAGGATCAAATCCAAAAGACAGGCACTAGGCTGTTTTTCTTTTCCAGGCTCATGTGCACGGGACTAGGACAAGCAGAGTGCCCCTCCCTGCCCCAGTTAAGGGCACTCCAGCCCAGTGCTGTGTGAGTCTTTCAAGGAGCAGGTTAGGAGCCTAAAACTGCCTTACTCAGGCAGATGTGCCAAGAAAGGAGGAAGGGGCTGGTCTGATACAGAAACAAATCATAGAATGTCCTCAGCTACAAGGGACCCACAAGGATCACTGACTCCAACTCCTGGCTCTGCACAGGATACCCCAAGAGTCACATCATGTGCCCAGGAGCATTGTCCAAGCGCTTCTAGAACTGTCAGGCTTGGTGTCGTGACCACTTCCATGGGGAGCCTGTTCCAGTGCCCGACCACCCTGTGGGGGGAGAACCCTGTCCTAATACCCAATCTAAACCTCCCCTGACACAGAAAACGTTTGGAAAGATGCAGTGACCACGTGGGAAACTAAATTAAGGTCCTGGAAACTGCTCGACGAGGCCCAGCATATTTCACTCAGCCCCCAGGGGATNTAGTAAATAATAAAAGTAATAGTAGTAAAAATAAATTAACCGGGGTTGAGCTCTGTATAAGATGCACAGAGCCTGTTCAGCCGCGAGCAGAGACTGAGAAAGGGGTCCTCATTAATGTTTATAAACATCTAAAATGGGGGTGCCAAGAGGATAGATGTTTCCGGGCTCTTCTTGGCGGTGCCAAGCAATAGGACGTGAGGCAACGGATGCAGGCAGAAACTGATGCACAGGAAGTTCCAGCTGAACATGATGAAGAACTCTGCTGTGCAGTGACCGTGCACTGGAACAGATTGCGCAGAGAGGCTGTGGAGTCTCCCTTGTTTGAGATATTCGGGAACCGTCTGGACACAGTCCTGTGCCGTGGGCTCTAGGATGATCCTGCTTGAGCAGGG
>VWYP01023826.1:298805-388943 GCA_013400435.1 Pycnonotus jocosus
CCAATCTAAACCTCCCCTGACACAGAAAACGTTTGGAAAGATGCAGTGACCACGTGGGAGACTAAATTAAGGTCCTGGAAACTGCTCGACGAGGCCCAGCATATTTCACTCAGCCCCCGGGGGATGTCCCTCCACTGGAGAAGCATGCACGGGGAGCAGGCGCCTCCATCGGCGGGACAGAGCGAGCGGTGGAGCGGTGATGGAGGGAGGCTGGAGGAGGGGGGCACTCCGGAGGCACAGGGCCGCCGGGAGAGCCGGCTGGGCACGGGCGAGGTGCCCAAAGGAGCGGGCGATGGGAAGGAGCGGACAGCGGGACCAGCGGCGGCCCCGGCGGGCGAGGGGCGNTGCTTGAGCAGGGAGGTTGGACCAGACGACCAACTGTGGTCCCCTCCAACCTGGCCTTTTCTGTAGGATTAGTTCTGCTCCCCTCCACAGTATATACAGGTGCCCTGTAAAGTGACTGTATAGGTCAGGACTAGATTTCAGTAATTTCAATAATTTTACTTACCTTCTGGAATTGGTTTGTTTATTTGTTTGGAGTTTTTCTGCAGATTCTGAAACAAAGGCAATAGTTCGGGGACTTTTTTGTGATGTCTTTTTGACTAGTCAGAGTAAAAACAGAAGTCACAAACAGGATCACAAAATGGGTACCTGGGAGCAGGAAAGGCACTGCAGTTCTCCTTCTTGTCCTGAAATTCCATGTGTTGGAATGAGCTCAGCTCTAGTGCACGGTGCCCCTGGCTGTTGTCTGGTCTAACCTCCCTGCTCCGATAGGGTTATCCTAGACAACATGGCACAAGCCAATAAGGCAATCTAGCACAGCATAATTAATTCTTCCTCTGCCTGGAAAGCAACATCTCACCCTGTTGTCAACACTGTGGAGTTCAGAGTTGGTTTTGATTACTGCAAGTAACTTGTAGTAGCCTCCAAGGAACAAGAATTTTATTTTTTATTTTATTTTACCCTGTGCTTGTGCCCTTTTGCTGCTGGCAACTGTTGATTCTTTTCAATTTTAGACCTTTTGCTTCACTGCTGTGTTTCTTAACACAGTTTAAACAGACACGTTTTGTTTATGCAGTGCAATGCCTACAGTAAAGTCAACCTTCTTATGTGACTAAAAATAAGTATTTACTGAATAAAAGCTTTCCACTTGGTTGTGTGTACCTGTCAAGTGTGCTTAAATTATAACCTTTTCACCACAGAGAACAGAGAGCAGATCTGATGGTTACCCTGCTGATAAACTAGTACCGTTTCCCCATGACTCTCTGCATAATTTTATTCTGTTTTTCAGTTGATCCCCCTGCTAGCAAGTGATGGTGATTTGGCTTTACCAGGCCTTCCATCCCAAATTTGTCCCTGAGCCACTGTGTGAATTCCTGGACTGAGGGAGAATGAAGCATTTTGTTGTGCATGGGGACAGGCAGTGCAGTCCCTGGCTGAGTCCCTTCCCCAGGATAAATGAGAGCTGATGACCAGCTGGGACATGTTTTCAACTTAGAGGATGACTTCCCCTCACACTAGCCTTAGCCCCTGCACTCTCCTGATTCACGTCTGAGTGAATGGATGAAAATTATCTCAGAGAGGTTAGCAGACTGGGTGAGACCCCAGGAAAAAAAAAGCCGGTATAAGATTTTGGAGCTGTGGTGTGCTTTCGGCTGTCCTCTTGACACCCTGGGACAATTATTCATTGCCATTTCTGGCCACTGCTGATATGTGGTCTTGACAGTGTTTTTGAAATGGTGCTGCCAGACAGTCAGTGCTTAATAGATGAGTAACTGCTACCACAAATAAGCCCACATACCAAATAGCAGTGTATGTCTGGATCGGTTTTGGCCTTCATGGATTATCATACTCTGCAGAATACTTTTGCCCTTCTTTCTTTCTCAGATGTTGCTTGTTGGTCTCGGTTTTCCTCACTTAATTTTATTTTCTGTTTACAGAAAATCTTTTATCTTGTCTAGCTTTGTTTGATATTGGCTGCCCTCCTCACTATTAAAACCCAGCTTGCACAATAAGCTCTAATAAAATCAACAGAAAGTGATACAAAATTCCAGTATATTCTCAGATTAAATTTCCAGTAGTATCTTGACAGAAGTCACTTAGTACATGTTCTAAGTAACACACAATTCAAACTTGTGTCAAAACTGCTTGACTTGTTTTTGTTAGCAGCTAATAAAAGTTGTACCAGTAAAGTCCTTCCAGAAGAAAATAAGAATATTATATGATTTGGGGTTTTATTTTTCTCCAGTTTATTTTTTTAAAATAGCATCTGCAAAATGGCACCTATAGCCGAGGCTTGGTACAATACTTGCCATTTCATCAGAATCCCAGGATGGATTTGAGTTCAACCAAATCTGATTTGGATTGTTGGTTAATATGGTAAACAGAGAAGAGTTAGAGTCTCCACATGGGCCCAAAACTACGTGAGTGCTCCTCAGGTGTGACAGGCTTACTTTTGTGTATAGCACACATCTAACTTTCTAGGAAGCATTTAAGATTGTGATTAATTCAGTATTAATCTAAACAGATTATCCTCAGCTTCTAGCAAATCAAATACATAAGTAGATTGTCAGGATGAGAAAGCAATGTTTTACTGACATGAATGGATTAAAAAGACAAAAGTCTAACTACTCTATCAGCTATAATCTTGATGGCAGAGCGTGAGACATATAGGTCAATATGTTTAATGTTAGATACTTCAACAGTCCAGAGATTGAAATATATTTTAAAAATTGTAATTCTAAATTTGAGGCAGTAATTGGACTTTCAAAATGTTTTCAAGACAACATAAAATAATCCTCTCATTATTTTGCTACTTTTTCTCACTCTGAGTTCTGTGGCATTTTCCCAGTTGAGGTGAAGAGCACTACACACACAAAGTAAAGAGGTTTTTGTTTGCAAGGACAGCCAGCTACTCAACATCAGGTCCTTTCCCTTTGGAAGTGGGAACCTCTTAGGTTCCTGAGCAGACTCCTGTAGCAATCATGAATCAGAGCTGTGAGCTACACAGCACACCATATGAATGAGAATGAAACCCAACAATACCATGATAGCCCAGACAAGGGTTGGGGACACCACTCACTCTCCTTATTGGGCCGAAATCCATGCAGAATGAGGAGAGCAAGCAGGGACAAAAGCCCTAAAATGGCTCAGACTTTTCCAAACAAGGTACCTAACCTGCTCTCCTGAGATCCCCACTTTCCCCATCTGAAGTTTTGCTTCCTAACCTGTTGGTCTGTTTTCTCAGTCTCATTTCATTATGGGAAATTAATGATATAGAAATATCTGTATTTGCTTTAATAATCATAAACTACTTTCTATCAGGCTGATTGTGCCCTGATTTCTTTTTTTAGACTTTGCACTAGTGTGTTAGTTAGCGTTTTTGTTTGTCCACATAAAGCCTGGAGCTGACTGGGTAATTAGGTAATTCATTAGTTCCTGTATGGGAAATGTGCAGAAGTGCCCCAGTTCTCTGTCACTTAAATAGACATGGTTCCCAGATTTCCGTACAAGTATAATTTTGCTTTGGCTGATAGTTACCAGAATTGATGTTTGTGCTTCCTGGCATTGTTTTTTTGCTCCTACATCAACACCATGACTAGTATGTTTTTCAGCCTCCTACAAAGAGAGGATTAAAACCCAGCATTTGGAATATAAAATAATTTTTATCACCTACCTCAAGTCCCAGCCCCATTTAATGTAATTAAAGAATTTGTTTGGTTATTTTTTTTCCATCCAACTCCTTGAATGTGGCTTTTGCTACAGAGTTTCATTTTGCTGTTGTTTACATATATGCATATTTAGTGGTTTTGCTTTAAAACACAAGATCAGATAAAAAGTGCAGGTGATTGGATTGAAGGAATATGAAGAATATCACTTGAGAATATAAGAAAAGCAAGAAATTCAAAATCTAAATTTAATAAATATCCTTTCAAAACTCACCTACTATCTGAGCCCAGATCTCAAAAGAAAGAATTCTGAGTGAGACCAAAAAGATCAGTAGAAGCTTCACTTTTGCAATGGAATTTATTTTAAAAGAACCCTAGTATTGTGGTAGTGGAAGAATAAACACTGGAAAGAGGTAGAAGAAGCAGTTATACTTTTGGGATAGAAAAGAACAGATTTGGGCAAGACTGGTCACATTACTAGGAGTGGAGCTTAGCCTTTAAATTGTGAATTTTGGTAACCCATAACAGGTATTACTTATATTACAGATATTACTGTTTGGTGCCCACTTTAGCTGAGGACTGGCCTTGATGACGGAGGAGGTTCTTGTCATCCAGACCAACACAAGATTTGTCATTCCTTGGTTTGTCAGGAATGAAGAAGGACTCAAGCAATGCATCAGTGGAAGAGATCAGCTGGATAAGAAATCAAAAACCTGCCTGTCCCATCCAGTGCTTGGTGACCAGGATGGCCCTGTCTGGTTGGAAAACATCAGTGCCTGTCCCTGTGCCACTCATTAAAACACTGAATGTTACGGAAGAATTTTGAAAACGTGCAAGATCCAGACTCAGTGGAATCGTATTTACCAGCATTGTTTTAGCAGGCTGCTGTTGGTACCCTGAGCCTGGGGCTGGGACATGGGGCTGAGTAATATTTAAGACTTAGGTGAGCCTTTTTCTGAGGGGGTTTTATGCAGCACTTGTATTGTGTTATTTACAGAAGGATGCATTTAACCCAAACCGCACATCCTCCATGTTCCACGCGAAGGCGTTAGACCAATGACAGTCAGCAGCTTCTTACTGGTTCAGACTAAAAGTGTGTGAGTAGGTGTGTGCATGTGGGTGAGGAGAAGTTATCAGAATCAATGCACCTTTACTTTTTTGCTTTTCATCAACAGCTCAGTTTTCAAACAAATAATTGGTACTGTATTTTCGTCTTGGCCATCTCCTAATGCACTAGCACAATTTTGCTGTTGGTTGGAACTAGCTATACACAGTGGCAAGCAAAACGACCCCTTTGCGGTATGCAAAGCCACACATTTATTGCTTTTAATCTCAAAAGAATTTTTTTGTAAGACTGTTTAAAACTTTGAATTTTCAGTCATTTACAGAGAGAAAGAGCTCAATAATTATGAGCTGGTGAGCTCTGGTCACAGTGGCACCATATTGTCATTAAACTATCTACAGCTCAGGGGCATCTGGGAATATTATGTCTCATTACAGCTAGGAATGTAAGTTTTGGAAACCTGGCTTTTCATTCTTCTGTCTTTCTTGAAGTGTGTAATTTCAGATGGTAAGTCAGTTGTATGCTGAGAGGCAGGTGATTCCAGCTGCTTGAAGCCTTTAGCGAAGGCTGCCACATTGCTGTGGTGGATGTCCTCTACACATGTGTCGGGGAGAGGACCATCCATCTGGACAGCCACCTTACGGAGTGGACGCTATTGGGGAAGATTATACAGGGAAACCTTATAGATATGATTGCTTGGCAGGAGATTCTGAAAATATTGTCTGTGAATGAAATAGAGAAGGTAGTGAGTTTTGAGATGTGAGCAAGCTACCCAGAAGACAGGATATTGAGCAATATCCTTAGCAAACAAAGGAATGCCAAAGAGTCAAGGGGGAGGGATTTTGCCAAGGTGGCAGGAACAGGGTAAGCTTAGAGATTATCCTTTAAGATTTAGAATGTAGCTGTTATGTCGTAATGTGGTAGTTCCTATAGGCTGTATGCAAATATAGTCGGATTTGTGTCCCATACCAGTTGGTTACTGTAAGGTAGAATATTCAACAGAGAAAGAGATAAAACTGTAAAGCAACAGGAAATTGGCCTCTTTGAAGACCCTCTCAGCTGGATGCTGGCAGCTGGGAGCAGGGCTCCTTCCACCCTTGGCCTTGCAATAAAGCACGTGTCACAAGAGCAACCCTGTCATCCAAAGATCTCCTCTTTGCCATCACCATCTGCTTTTACAGGACACCTTATGGAGTCCTCCACTTCCTCTCATGATAAATTTTTGTAATCCAAAAGTGTATGCTGTCATGTCAGACAAGAAGGAATAACAAGACAGGTACTTTTTAATTAAACACTTGTCATGTGTTGACCTTTCTTTCATTAAGAACCAGGCCCTCATATTTAAAATAGATGGCAAGTGGACATTTTCTGTTCACTGTGACTGTTAAAACAGCTTTTTGCACTAATGGACAAACTTCATCATTGCAATTATCCAACAACTAGATTGCACTTGAGTTTTGTAATGATATCAGCAGGAAACAGTTTGAGTGCTGGGTGAAACCATCCTGCTCACTGGCCTTGTCTCAGTGGCTGTCAGCTGGCTCCAGAAGGAGAAGTGGAAAAGGAGGAAAATATCTGCAAGTCTTAAAATTAATGAGTATTAATTAATACTTACTGTATGGACAAGTGAAAATGGTAGTATTTCCTTTAAAAGGTAGGTGCAGCTTGGAAGTTGTTGTGTACAAATATTTATATGTATGTGTACATGTTGCCCATGTGTATATGTAACACATAACACTCATATGCACATACACGTATGTATACTTGTGTTTTCTATCTGTATGCTTATCAACATGCCCCAGATGGAAGTGGATATGATCTCCCTCAAGTTTCTTCTATATTTCTACACATGGTAAAATTACCAAAGGAGAAAGAATGACTAAATTATTCTTTCTAGTTAAGCATAAAACAAGATGAAAGGAGCCTGGCTTTACAAAGGGAGGACATGGTGCCACAATAACCTGATAGCTTCCCTTAAACGAGATAATGGATTTTCCAAAATAAAAAATATGGTAAATCTCATTTGTACCTCAGCAAAGTAGTTGACAAACTCCTGTATGGGAAAGTCCTAATGGAGCAAAAGAAGATAGGGGTTAACAGATGATGTGAAAGGTGGGGAAGAACTGACCAATGGGAAAGGGCAGAGGAAGAGAAAGAAAAGAGAGTCAAGAAACAAGTTACAATGAGTTCATTGTAAGGGTCAATTTTAGGACTAGTGCTAGTAATATTTTCATTAAGTACATTAGCGTATGAAGTCAGAGGGCTCTTGAAATTTGAAGATGAAATGGCATAGCTAACATGTAAAACTTATCATTTATTAAAACCTTTTTGACTCTGACAGATAAATGGAAGAGATGTTTGATTAGAACAGAATTTCAGGGTGTGCACTTCAGGCTTAACAAGGAATTTCTCTAAGAGATGACTCAGGTGGAGACAACTTCTGGTGTCAGAGATGTTCACAGAGTGACTGTGAATTGACCATGGGATGAACCCATGAAAAAGGTGTTTGTGGCCATAGCATACATCAGACAAGGTATTTCCAACAGAAAGTGAAAGCTTAATTGTAGAAGGCATGGGTGAATGCATGTCTGCAATATAACTGCTGCCACATTTCTCTAAAAAAGATGAATTAATCTGCAACAAGTGCAGAGGTAGCATAAAGCTTGTCATTATGAGAGATGGCATGAAGTGCTGCTTAGTCTAAAAAAGAAAGGCTATGGTAAGATACTGAATTATTTCTAAGAATATATTGGTTAGCTTAGTACTAGCAAACAATAAGATATTCTTTTTCCTATTTAAAGAAAAGAATAAAAACCCACACGTAACCATATCACATTTAGACTGGATAGTAAGAGCGGATTCTCATTATTGGATCACAGAGGTAATCTAACAACCTTCTAGAGGGGTGGAAACAGCTTCCTCCCTCCAATAACTCTAGCAAGTTTTAGGACAAAGTGCAGCCCATTAACAGCACAATCTCTATGGAAAGTCAAGACCTGGTTTAGGTTTGGTAATACAGGTGGCCTCTGGAAATATTATAACTGGTCAGCCAAGTCCCTGTTTCCCTGGAAAAATTGTAAATTATATTGGGAAATAACACTTAAACAGGAGCCTTGCTTGCTAGGATTTAGCTTGGAGTCACAAAGTAAGGCAAATGCAGCCATGCTATCCATCCTGCAGTACAGTGGGAATCCTGAATGTCTCATAGATATGTAACGCAAAGTTGGCATTTCTCTAAATCACTTTCTGCTACCCTTTCAAAACTCATTATGCTTTTATAAAAATGAAGATTTACATTCCAACAGGGGGAAGGTTCTTCTGCACATTTTTCAGCAAAACTGCCAACACGGCTTGCAGGCATACCAGATGTACCGGATAAGCTCGCTCAGCGTTTCTTACTCCCATTGAAATGACTTGCTGGAGACAGGCAGGAGGGGATGTTCCATGCCTTCCTGTTCCAAAAAGAAAATTCAAGCAAAGGACATGCAATTTCAGCACAGGATATACCTTGATTCATACTTTATTGATGAAAGAGAATCACTTGTTTACTCAAGAATGAGCTAAGCCTGGGAATGATGGTTATGGGTGGTGACTCAATGCTGTTCCTTATTACCATTTTTTACAATCGAGCCATGGTATCTCCTTGCAGTCAGGGTGGTAAAGTAGGTAGTGCTTCAGGGTATAAACTGTTTTCTTGTGTTGGGACACTGTATCCTTTTTATACCTAAGGTAGCAAAACTGTGTGTGTCTCTGTCCCAGGCCAGTGAGGAGCCACGTGTGGGAATCCCACCTTGGGCCCTGTGGAGCCCACTCTGGGCATGAGGCTGGGGACAGTTTGCACCAGGGTCTGTTTCAGCTGAGGAAGGCTTTACACAAAGGGAAAAAGTTCATCCAGTGGCAACATGGCATATCTAAGCCAGACTCTGCTCTTTCCAAGAAGGGAGCTGGCCTCTCCCAAGGGCAGCTTTTGTAACGTCACTCTGGCCATCATGGGCAGTTGTGAAGATGTGAAAGCTGCAGGACATCTTGGCACTTTAAAATTAATATTTTATCTTTCTTTACCAATCTGCTGCTTCTCATGATGCATGGACAGGCAGAAAAGCCAACAATGCATGAGAAGTGAGCAGGAGAAGCTTCATGAAACATTGAGTGCAATGTTTTGTCCCAGCCTGGCTGCTGATGGTGAAGGCTATTGGGCTGGAGGAGCCCAAACACAACTAGCACAAGAGTAAGAAGCTACTAGACCCAACAAACCACTATGTCAGGGATGATGCACATGGGGACTGCATGTTCACAGTCCAGCAGAGAGTGTTGCTTCTTTATGACATTGCATGTATTACATCTGGGAGAGTTATGATGTTATTATGGTCTCCTGCTGCCTCAAGCAAGTGCAGATACCTTATATTCTTCATTAGCACTATTTGCATCCTGGAGTCCAGTTAAAGGAATTTTTAATTTAATTTTCTTTGGAAAGGAAGAAAAACAGGATTAGTAATGCATTGTGGATGCTGTTTGATGTCTGGCAATCTCTCCTAATGATCATCTACTATGATTTAACTTTTTTCTTTTTTCTTTTTTTTTTAAATAGTTTTTATTAATTTATTATGTCACTATCAGCAGATATATTTAATGCCATGTAAACTACACAGATATTATGACCATTATATAGGATGGTCTTGGTTGATAGCTATGATCCATATGCTCTTCAAATCCATTGATACTAGATGGAAATCCTCTTGCTTCTAAATTATTAGATAATAAGTAGGACTTATGAATGCTCTGGACTGCAATTCTTAAATACCAATTAACACCTCCTTTTCAGGATTTGATGTTATGAAACCTGTCACTCATTTTCTCTTTGTAGTTGAAATTATGGGAAAAGATGTCACAAAACCTGAATAAGAAAATGGAGAGTGTATTGCTTCTTAACAGAAGATTTTTGAGATTAGTATGATACAGCTAAAATTAGAAAATATATTTTAAAAGTTAAGTAGTTCTATTTCAACAATATAAGACTTTTTATATGAGTGTCACTTTTCTTTTAACAGTTGAGAGTGTGTCTTTGGAGAGTATGGCTCATTAAAGATTCCACTTCCATAAATAAACTCAACCATGCCAAGTTTTATTCCGGAATGCAAGGAAATTTTCACTTCTAGTTATGCAGATCCAGAGAGATGCTGTGGTCACTTGTTTATGTTTCCTGTCATTATGTCCTACATGAGAAATGCAGGGTTGCTTTAGTAGTTGCATTCCACTTTTTTTTTGTTTTGTTTTGGTTTTTTGGTTTTTTCATCTTGAACTTGTGAAAAAGACTTTGCATTAAGTGAACAAAATACCAAAAGACCATGGGGATACTTTGTTTATTACTCATACAGTCAGATTCCTACTTTTGATTCTTACTTCTAAAGGTTTTTGGATGTATTTTTTTCTTGTTAACATTCCCAAGTCTCAGTAGAGCACATAATATTTGCAGTTTTTACATATGTTTTGCAAAACAAATACTTACACTGTTAACCTTATGTTAATTTAAATATTGTTTTCTACTCTTTAACATGCAAAACCCCACTAGAGGAGTTAGGATTAAAAGGTAGCTTGATAACTAGGATCACCAGCACACATTAGCACTGCTTTTACATGAACATAATGCTAAGATTTCTTAAGGCCTGTCCAGGATATTTAGTGCCTGTTCTTTATTAGAGTGTTTTGCTGTATCAGGATTAAAACCAGCCTATTGTTTGTATAAAGAGTGACAGAAGAATTGAGGAATACTTCTTACTCCTTTCAGGCTTTCATTGAAGTGCTTCTCACTTCTGTCCTAAAGGGTTTAAACTCAAACCTATACTTGCCTGCTTGAGGCCGAGGTGTTAATCCAATACAGGGCACTTCCCACAGGATGCTGTGGACAATCATTCAGCAGCAGGTTCTGCACTGCAGGACACGGTGTGCATGGCAGCATGCTGTCCTGGTAGAAGTCTACCAAGTGACTGTGCTACAGCTTATTCACAGGTTGGAAGCTGGATGATGGCTGTCCCTCTATTGATCTGAGCTTCAACAAAACTGGAGGAGAACAACTGGAAAGCAATATTTACATGCTGACAACTTTCCAAAAGTCTGGAAGGCGTTATGGAGAAGTAGGTAGGTGAAAAGATGCCTATGAAATGTACCTTTAGATGTGCCGCCAGAGAAAAGAAAATAATTAAGTTTTTGATAATAATTTAGAAACTCTAAAATGGTCTGTAGTGCATATGCAAAATGCACTGAGGCAGTGCTATGGCTCAGTGTCTTGTGAAGTACCAGCTGCAAACAGAATTCGTTATATTCCCTGGGAAAATAGACAGTCTTGGCTTTCTAATGACATAAAGCAATTCATTCCTGCCTTAATGCCTCCAAGGGTTCCAAATCTCAAGCCAGATTCTGTTTCAATGCTCATAGACTTGCTGTTTGGAGGCTGCAGGCAAGTGTAGTTCTTGGAGATTAAATTCACGTTTTAGGAAAGAAAGAAAGCTTTGTCTGGCATGCTGTTTAGGGTTTTTAAAATGTGGATACTCTGCAAAATGTTGGTGCGAGAAGCCACCATGTGGTGTGTACTTGTTGGTGCTTGTTTTCCCAGAAGTCAGGAGGCCAAAGGTGTGTGATAAATGGAGCTTATTAGACATTTAGCTGTTTGGCTAATTATCTACTCTCTGAACAGAGTGTAACTGAGAATGTTTTTTGTCCCAGTCTCCTGGATATCACACAGTCAAAACTGACCACCAGGATTTGTGAACCATTAGTCATGAAATTTCTGTTGTGAAAGATGTTGGCTTCTTCATCACTACTACATCACTACACTTTCTGTTTTGCTGTTTCCCCCCAAAATCTGGGTGCAGCATCTGATTTTGCTGACAAAGAATTGAGTAATTAAGCAATAGTCCAGGGTTTTCTTGGTCTCAAAGATCAGGAATCAAGTAAGAAGTGAAGGGCTTTTTATAAATTAGACCTTTATTTAGATGCTGAGAAGGGGTAGTACTGTGCATCATGCCTTGAAAGCACGGGCACTTTCCACAACCTCGCAGTAATCTATGGAATGATCTCACGATTTTTGGTTTTCAAATACTTCCCTCTTATCTCATTTTTATGAAGTTCCCCATATCCAGTGATTTACAGCTGAAGAGTTGAGACTCTGTATAACGTAACAAGGAGTGAACTACTCTAAACATAAGTTTCTCTGAGTCCACAGGAAGACATGAATGCCTTTACCAGGCCAAGGATTTGCCAAAGCACTCTAGACTTTGTAAAAGCAGTTAGTGTTAGTAATGGACTGGACACTATGCACAGAAAGAGAAAAAAGTAAAGATTCTCAGACATGACAGAATTTTCTTTATCTTTGTTTTTATTATCTGTAGGAACTAGTGAACAAATCAAAATGCCAGCCAATCTTTTACAGAAATCTGGATTCTCACGAAGATGGGTGCGTAACAATAGTTTTTTGCCCAAATAGGCAGCTTTTTCCATTGTATCCTACAGTCCCTCATCTCCTCATTATGCTGCTGCAGGTAAAACCTTTCTACTTCCTTTAAAACCATTTTGATGACCTCTCTCCTTTTGATATTTGTGATTAAAAAATACAATAGGAAAATGACACCTTACAGCAGGAGAGGCTCCCACATGAATTATCTTCTATAGCTTTAAACAAGCAGCAATGGTTTCTCCCCTGGAGGAGAGTGAGGCAGACCAAAGGAAACAGTGGTAACAATTCTCCACAAACAAGTCTGGAACTACAAGAGAGAGGATTTACAAGGTTTGTGGAAAGGAGATAAGTCGCAGACCTTAAAACTGAACCCAGATACCCTGACATCCAGCTCTGGCTATAACTGAACAGGCACTTGTGTTGTTTCTTTGTGATTGCCAACACAGGGGTATAAATCCAAGCAAGCAGTGATGAGCTTTTCTGCTTCCCGTCACAGTAAGTAGGGCTCAGAGGTGCTAAGGCCTGTGCTGCCCTCAGCAGGAAGGAGGCAGTGGACCTGCTATAGGCCAGTATTGATTCAACCCCTGCCACCCCCAGGCTCTGCTACCTGCCTGCGTCAGCCACCTTCTTCTATTTCTCATATGCCTCTAATCCACCAAACACACACGTGGGAGTATCTAAATTAAAAATAGCAACCCAGGGAAAAAAAATGCAGTGCAGTTGGAGAGCTGATTTGCAGCTGAATTATTCATTCCCACATATCCCTCTCATCCCAGGATGATAGTGCTGGAGCTGCGCAGGTGCAGTCTGCCTCAGGGACTGGTCATGCAAGGGAGAGACAACAACTTTGTGGGTGTCTGTCCCCTGTCAGCAAGCTAAGCCTCTCACCTTTCAGCTCCTCTGTATTTTTATACCAACTGCTACATGAAAACACCTTAAACCACCATCTCTACCCCTTCTATGTCACTCCTTTAGCTTATTGCCCAATAACCGGATTAATGCAGCTTGGCTCTCTCCAACCCAAAGAACTGAGTTAGTCCAACCTTTTAAAAGGTTATTGGAATGTTCTGTTCCATTAACACCACACTTTAGTAGAGAAAAACACATGAAAAAGCTGCTTCTGTGCTTTTATTGGCCAGACCTGAGCTGGGGTGCTTTGGTGGTTTGCCAGCTTGTGAAACTGCAATTTGTGAGAGACCTGAAGTGATTTTCCCCATGTATCTGCAGGAGTGACCTTTGGTTTTAATCAGTGCTCTAGCAATTGTGATTTCAGTGTATGATGTACAAAAAAATCTAGCAGTTAATTGTCACTTTTTTTTGGAAAGAATTTTTGTAAATAACATTTTATTTCCACCGAGAGTCATTCAATTATCAGAGCAATCATAAAAACCTCAGAAGGCAGAAGATTCTGTGACATGAAAGAAAGGCACAGAAAACCCCTGGACTTAACCTCAAAGTAGTTTTCAAGGTTCCTGGTTGGCATCCTGCTTCCCATGCTTGGTGTGGTATATTTGGCATGCCTTCCCTCATCACCATATACCTGGGCTGGAGCCTTGCAGGACCCCCATCACGCATCCTCCCTGAGGATCATGCCCTGCTGTTAAACTCATAGACACATGAAAGCTGAATGGCATAATAATTAGAAAAAAACCTGTGTATTTGGTAGTGCCTCTTTCCATCCAGCGGACAAAACTTCCCATTTCAACTGGCAATGTAAGCAAGATGTTTGTGTTGCACAAAACAGAGCTTAGTCCTAGATTATACTGGGCAATGTCTTTTATGTCTTCCTTCTTCTCTCAATTGGCTCTACTGTCTGTGGGGTCCCCAGCCCCAATTTGTCTCTTCTGTGGTTTCTATAGGATAACTACTTGAATGTGATATTCCCCATCTCATTCCTACAACCTACTGTCATATGTCACCAACTCATACCCGATCCAGTCATGGCTGCTTTGGAGGTGTGTTGGTGTCTTAGGAGGCTAGTTTTCCCCCCGACAAAAGTGCAGTCACTTAATTCTGAATTACAGCAAATTCCAAGAAATACCTTAGGAAGACATGAGTCCATGTAAGGATGGTCCCACCTCCCTCTGCTGCTGCAGGCATTCAAAAGGGAAGATAGCCATGACTTCAGTAGCACCCAACCCTCCCCTGTGATCCAGATATCTTTTCAGCTTCCACCTCAATGCTGAGGCATTGCATAGGTGGAGCAGGAGACAGAGATTGGCTTTGGATGTTAGCCAAAGTAACAATGGGACTGAAATGACCAAGAGAAACAGGTAGACAGCAGCTGTAAGTCAGTGATTGTCCAAGGAAGCACTCGCTACTTTAGATAGAAATGCTACAGTGTCTCTCTCAAGTTTCTAACCTACTTCTGCAGCTCAGTGATACAGGAGACTGTGCTAGACATCAATCTGGGCACTCGCCTCAGGCCTTCTGCTTTGCTTTCTTCTACTAGTTGGCACTCACTAGCATCACCCCTTCACTGCAGGGAGATTGTTCCCAGTGGGAGCTGCAGGGAGCAGGTCTGCTACTCATACACACCCAGGCATGCTTTTCTGGGATGTAAAATGCCTAGGCTCATGCACTTCCAATGTATGTCCAGAAAGAAGCCTTCCAGTTTTCACAGCTCTCTAAGGCTTTTGCTAAATTTTGTATCACCTTGTCTTTAGCTGGTAAATCTCAGCTGGGAAGCAGCTGTTCACTAACCACTGTAACGGGGCCAATTTCTCCAAAAAGGCCCATTCAGCAGCAGTGTTGCTACTTTCTGTGTTCATGCATATCCTCCATAGCCTTCTTTTTTGCAGCTAAACATTAGTTTTGTGTGAGGATTTGCTGAGCAGTGAAAGGTAAAGCAGGTTGGAGAGAGAAGAGAGCCACAGCATGCTATTTGTGTGATGTCAAAAGAGCACCAGATTTTACTGTTATCTCTGATGAAATGCTGAAGGGCAAGGTGAGAAAATGGAGATTTATTATCACTGATCATAGTTCTTCTTTCGCTGGACTCACAAAACAGCAGGAAGTAGGGAAAAGAGAATTTTGAGTGGCTTTCAGCTGTATATTTAAGTGTGAATCATCCTCCATCTATTGCAAAGTCTTTTTTTTTATGTAGTTGAATTTTCATGAAGGAATGCATGAACTCTGGCTACAACAGATGTCATCTTGAAGGGGTTTTTTTGCTTTTAATGTACGACTGTAGCCTTAGTATAGCAGGCAATATTGGGCTTTCATCTTTCACCACTACTAGCTATAAAATCCAGAGGAGATGATCATTAGCATGCATGACTTAAGAGATGAACAGCACTCAGTGAATCAGGATACAGACCAAGAATTAATTGTTAAAGAAATTAAAAAATAATTCGAGGATGTTTGAGAATATTGCAGTCTGTCCAGACTGCAAAAAGCCAGTGCACAGTGAAGATGGCTGTGGTAATATATTCCTGTCTGGCTTCCCTGAAGGGATACAGGGAGAATTTTCTGGGAATACAGTGGCCAGTAGGAACATGGCTGGGTCTGCAAAGGAAGTTCTAGCAACATGCTGCAACATGATTGTGGAGGGTGAAGCTGGATGGTGGGAGCTTCCAGCACCAGGCTTGAATTTTCTTTGGAAAAGTAGTCACTCACTGAGCTGAAAAGGGCCAAGGTGGCTGCCAGAGAAGGGAGCAAGAGCTGGCCAGAGTGCAGGTTGCTGGAGGCACCTTTTTACAAGCTGCTGAGGAGGAAGCTTCAGTTTTCACAGCCCACCAGTATGGATTGAACCACATGCAACAGGGTGGTGGACTATAGGATGTGTATGCTTGGAGATGAGTGAAGTGCTGGAGTGACCGTGCTCTGTGGCAGCATCCTCAGCTGGAGCCCAGCACCCAGGGCTGCAGCTGAAGCAGCCTTTTAGTAGCTCCCTGCATGATTGCCCTACTGAGCTTTCCTTCAAAATATTTAAATCTCTCCTGAACAACTGTCTTGGTGGCAAAGCCTAACCCCTGCCATGTGTTAGGGATGCTGGGAGTTCTTTGTTGCTATTATTATTCACCCTGCTCTTTATGCAATGCCAACACTACTGCTGATTTATCTGCTGTATTCAGAGCCTTTTTGAAGACCTCATTTTCCCCTTGAGAATATTTCTTATTGATTTACATGGGCTGTAGTGAATCAGGCCATTAAGGACAGGAATGGCCACACAACTGGCCTCAACCTGCAGGCTGTATAGCAAGCTGTACAGTGAAATATTTATTGAAGTGCTGCCCCAAAGCTCTGTGTTTTGGGGGGATGAAGAACAGGTTCAGCCAATGCAAAGTGTTTCTCTCCTCTCTCAGAGTAATTGCTGGGTTCAAGAGGCCAATGTTTCTTACCACTTTCTTTGATTAGATAATTTCTTTGTGAAGAAATTATTTTTGAAAATAAATCATTATTTCCTTCTGCTAATTCCCCCAAAATTTGTCCCAGCTCTCTCCTGTACTGTGTCATGCATGTGCCCTCCAGATTCCGTTCTCCTGCTAAGTTCCTGTCGATTTCATATCACTGCAGGACAGTGCCCCTTGAAAGGCTCCACTGTGGCCTCTGCTCAGCAGACTCCCCTGGGCTTGCTCCGAGTCCTGGTGTGAGAACTGGCTCTAGCAGAGGTGTCTGTGTAAGAATGACAATCTGGAAGACGAAAATTGAGTCAGCTTGTATGTGTCCTGCTCT
The DNA here is from genome assembly GCA_013400435.1 of Pycnonotus jocosus. Lineage (NCBI taxonomy): Eukaryota > Metazoa > Chordata > Aves > Passeriformes > Pycnonotidae > Pycnonotus > Pycnonotus jocosus. Next base: position 315,664 of record VWYP01023826.1, read on the forward strand.
CAGAAAGCAGGGGAGTTCTTTACATTGTGTTCTCCCATTAGCTAAGGCACTAAGAGGGTCGTTTTTCTTCCATGGACTTTGTGTAGCACAAGACTCCAGAAATGTCACTCTGACCACTGACTGAGGGTGGACAATGGACTGTCCTTGAGTTTTTGCTAATGGGACAGGGAGACGTATGGGCACGGGAAGATGTTTACTCTGTTTTCAGTGCCAGTAGTTATTATTTCTCTGATCTAGAAGTACAAATTGCCAGATGTTAATTGATGCCCCATTAAAAAGCCATAATTTTTAGAAAACAGGTTGGCCCTGCCTTAAAATCAAACAAGAGCCTTAAAAGACCTCTCTGATTGAGAGGTCTTTTCCCTCAGACCAGCCAGATTCTGGGCATTTCTGCAAAAAAAGGCTTTCATTTATTTATCACACTAAGACTTAACAACTCTGTAAAAGTAGGGGGTTAAGTGGTGGACTATTTGCTCACCGTTTTCACAAACTATAAGTAGCTGAACTTTTTATTGCCTTTATAACAGGTTTCTGCCCTAGTTCTGCCCCCAGCCTCCTGGCCACAGGGCTCTTGCCCTCTCAGTTGCGCCAGCACTGAAACAGGGATCTTTTTGTGGTCTGCCTCTGACAGAGGGGATGAAATTCTCCTCCCTTTGTGGATGTGTGGGAAAGGATGATAATTGGCAGTTACTATTTGTGCCTAATGCATTACTGCCCAAGCAGTATTTACAAAGGTAGCAACCCTGTCTGAAGCTAAAGCAAGGGTGCAGCTAGAAGTGACAAAAGCCCTGTCATTAGAGCAAGTATATTAAGGAGTTGATGTCAGTTTATTTGTCTCTTGGTGGCACAAATACCCCTAGTACTAAGAGAGAAACAAGAAGAGTTATCATATATTACTTTACTGATTATAATTTCTGATTTACTCCCTTGGTTAGCAGTTTGTCATAGAAGATCTGTGCCTCATTCAGGGGCACATATGAAAGCTTCAGTGCCTGCCCAGGTTGTTCCTGTGGGATAAGGAAATTGTTTGATCCTGATTCTTAATCTGACCCATGCTGGCTTGCGCTTCCCATCTTAGAAGATTGAGTGACTTGCCCTTCCCTGGCACCTTTCAATTGCTGGTTCTCTCCGCCATGTGAACAAAGGGGAGGTTCACACTCTACCACAGGTGAGTGGAGCTGGAACCTTTGGCTGGGGACCTTCAAGGGGGCATTTGAGGATTGGCAGCCAATGGTCCCAGGTAATGGTCTGAGCACCGTTGTGGAGCAGAAGTTTAAAAATTGCATTTGGCCTGGGAGTGGAATAGCATCCCTCTTCATGCCCATGCTATTTGCCTTACAGATAGTCACTTATGTGGTTTATTTTCTGCTTCTAACTAGAAGATTAGTTTTAGAGCTACATGCCACTCTCCCGTTTCACTTTTAAGAGACAGTACTTATTTTTGAAAGAAATTACTCACAAACAGTAGGTTTTCCTGGCCACATCCGCTGATAGAAATGTCTATATTGCAGATGGCAGCATGTCTAATCCTCATGAGACAAATTTCCTGGAACTGAACAGAAGACAAAGTGTGAATATCACAGCTTCGAATAACTATGCCTGTTCAGTAGAAAATCAGTCAGCAATACAAAACAATTATTTAAGAAAGCAATGTCTTGGGCATCCATCTTAAATTGCATATAAACAGCTCAATCTTTCTCAACTTAGTTGTAGCTGGCAAAAGCAAAATTAGGTAATGAAAACATTGTTTCAAAATTAAAATTAATGAATGAGTTGCTTACTAATCAGAGAGATGTTTCTTTGCTGGTACAGATGCCCTCTGGTTTCTTTTCCTTCCTGAATGACTGTAATAATGAGACAAAAGAAAAGCTTTTACTTCTTAGAAAAATAATAGCTGAGAACTACCTTGCAAACCAGCAGAAGAAGAATGGGGTCTTGAAGGGCCTTCTGTCAACTTTCTCCTTGTTCAAGCTGAGTGAAGTAGCCACAAGCTTTCAGAGAAGAGCAATTAACCAGAGGGACACCACAGCTCTGACTGACATGCTTATAGTGAAAGGCTACGCTTGATGAAGCAGTCTTTCAGATTAGTCTTTGCTATGCAAGTAATGTAGAAAAAGAATGGTGTAAACAAGTTGAGAAAAACTTGAGAGAAGCAGGTAAATAAAACTGATGTTTGACTGTCCTAAGAGATCAGGACTACAATGCTGATGTAAAAGGCTTTTGCATTTAAGTTTTAATATTCCTGGATAACTATAAACTTGTGAAGAGTAGGAACCAAGAGTACCCAAGCATGGCCAGTGCAGTTGAAAATGAAGTATTGGCCCAGGTGATGTATTTCAGAGTGATCTGGTTTTCAGAGGAAGGTATGTGGGGGGATTTACTAATATAATAGAAAGGGGGAAATTATTAAATTATGTCTGAGGATGATATTCTTCATATCTCTAAAGAAACTTAATCCCAAGGTGATTCAAGAATAATAGACAAAGCCCAGGAGCAAGAATAACAAAACTCAATTTTTTTTTGCTTCGCTTCTTTTTTTCCTCTCCATTTACCCCTCCCACCTTCACTCACTGTTTAAGTCTAAAGAAAATAATCTGCATAATAAAGGGAAGGTCAAGATGAAACAGAAGCCCCAGAATTCTGTCAGCAGACACTGAGATCCTTTCCCTTACAGAAGTCAGCACAGAGTGATGGAAGGAAAACTTCACTTCTTTTTCTGTCTCCATTTCTGCAGGTTGGGCATTTTCCCTTTTAATCCAACCTTCATTTACTGGAAGCGGCCTGTGACATTTATTCCTTAGGTGCTCTCCTCTGTATCCTTTCCCTTCCTGGAAAGCAAGATGTGTTTGGGATACCAGAGGTGAGCAAAACCACTCCCAGTACAAGCAAGATAAATATTAAAAACTTTCAGCAGCACAATCTGCTGGCAGAGGAGATAAAACTAATACATGTTTATACAAATCAGTATGTTGAGCACAGAAAATACATGGCCCAAAGGCTCTGCTGGCTTTTTTTAGGTTTAGTGTAAGTGGGTGGAAAGTTCCTTTGTGCCTACAATAGAGCAGAATGGCTAATGACTCCAGGAGCGAAGGGAGATAGGATGGGCTGAACACTGTGGATGAATCACTGGAGCATGGCCCTGAGGAAAACTAGGCATCTCAGGGTTATGTCACCAGGAATGCACTGGTGCCCTGCTCATGCATGGGATGGAAGCTACTTTAATTTCTGCTACCTAGTCTGATAAATGAGATAAATAGCTTCTTTACAACTTCTTAAAAGGGTTTATATTGTGAGTTACTAAAGAACAACTGAGGCCATGTGAAATATGTAGGAATTGTATGAGGCTGAAATTATGGCTCTTTTCTCTGGAAAATAATTTCAACATTCTTCATGCCATTTGAATTATATCCTCTGTCACTACAGTGAATTGCAAATGTTTGTAAATGTCTCCCTGCGTATATCTGTGCACATATTTGTTTATATAAAAGAACCGTCTTCAAATGAACTGCTGAACACCAGCAGTAGACTGTAGACTCAGACTAGAAGGCTGGTGAATCTAAGTCAGGAGAAGAGTTCATTCTTTAAGCATGCATCTCTCTTCTTGATGTTTGCTATCACTTAGATATCTCACATTTTAACATACTGTATTTTCTGTGGGATGAAGAGTGGGCAAGGGGACTCATGAGAATGACCCCTCCATGTCTGAGCAACACACAGTCCATAGCCAGAACACAAAGAATGCCTGGTCTTCGTTCAGCACACAGGCTTTCCTGGAAGAGAATATTAAGTCAACAAACTACTAGCTCTGAAGACATGTTACCAGCTTGCAGCTTTAGTATTACTCCAGTCATTTTAGCCAAAATATTTTTTCCAAGATTTCTGTATATATGGAAAAGGATCTCTTCTGACCAGTGCAATTCGTCACCATCAGAAAGAATATGTATTAAATCTTGTCTGGCTACAAGCACCAATTGCAGAGCCCTTTATAAAACTCCTTTTGTGACAAAAAGAGAAAATTACCTCTTCCCAGTTTCTTGTACCTCATTTGCTCTGTACATTTCCTCATCTCTTTTCCACGCATTGATTCAATCAAAGGAGTTTGGGTTTACTCACTATTGCCTCCATTGACTCACACAGAAGTATGTAGCAGGCAAGATTTTGGAATTCCTCTCTTTCGGCAAAAGTTAGCTAAAAGAAGAGAGAATGCCTTTTAATACTCACCTACCAGTCTCAGAGAAGATGGAAATAATTTTTCTTTCACCTGTGTTTAGCTTTTCCCCAATAGATAGAGAAAAAAACCCCATGATAGATCTGTTTTTACATTTTTACAACCATTTGAGGTGCAGGTCCTCTCTTTACTTTCCAAAAGGAAGAGTATGCCAATAGAGTGATGTGTATGGAGACTATTCTTTGCAGGACCAAATCCACAGAGCAGAACAGCTTCTCACAGCCTCTCCTCTGCGGTCTGCTGAGTCTCATCCATAGTGGGAAAGCTGCACTTTGCCTATCCTGCTGAGAAAGGACCCTTCACATTTCTTGTGGCCATGCTGAATTAAAACCATGGCACTTCCAAGACCAGAGTGTCTTGCTGCTCTTATCTAAATGACTTATTACAAGGCAGCCTTTCTGGAGGAATAGCTGCTCAGCTAGTCCATGGGTTACCTTACTATGCATTAATCATCTGTGCTTAAATTTCCCTGGCAGTTTGAGTCATCGTGTGGCAGTCTCTGGAAATGAAACCTTTAATGTCACAGCAGCCCCAAACAACTCTCTGCATGCTGCTGGTCAGTCAATTTCAGCCTTTAGCAAGAGAAGTGACTGCAGAGGTTTTTTCTGACTCCTGTCATGCAGCTGCTACTGAGAAAATTAGACAGGCAGCAAAAAAAGACCTGCAACTAATGCCACACATAGTTGCCATAAGGATAATAGCTGGCATTTGTGTCTCATTGGGGAGTTGAGGATAGCATCCGTGATGCCCAAGAGGTTGCCATACCAGGCTCAGGATTTAGAAAAGAGATCAGAGGCAGCTGTTCCCTTATCAGTGTACATATGGAAGTTCAGGGTATAAAAATAAAATGCAGCTGATGATCACTTTCCTCAGAGGCTGTAGCCAGCTTCATGTGGTGCGTGCCTGGAGAAGCAGTGGCAGCAGCATGGCATGCCCACCCTGTCTTTGTGGACTGTGCTTGGGAGTGCAAACCTCAGCCCTGTGCAGTGGCTGCTGGCATCTTCAGGGGGACCTCCAAGTTGTTGTTGCGTTTCAGCTCCCTGGAGGGATTTATGCTGGGGGACAGCTACCCCTTTGGAAAAGCTTTGTTTGGAAAAGCTTTGCTATTGAATAAACAGCCATGAAGAACCTTTGGAGCTGGGATAAAGGGCACCTACTTTTGTTTTAATCACACAGAATCATTTTTCTGGAAGTGTAAAGTATCCATGCAGGCTGGGGAGAAGCACCTTTTATCATGCTTCCAGTCTCCTTGTCATAAGTGAGCAGAACAGGGCTGAACTGCTCCATGCCCATGGGGATCTCGAGTCCTCAGCACTGGGGGACAGATGCCACAGAAATGCTGAAAATCATGCCTGATGGGCCAGGGTAACCATGGTTTTTCCTTAAAAACCAAAGATGTAACTAACTGTCACAATGCAACAGAAACTGAACTATTAAAGCCCAGCTGATCTTAATATGTCTTCATCTGGGTAAGCTGTTTTCTTTAGAGCATAATAAATTATAACTGTTTCTGCAAGCTGTCTCTGAACAATGAGATGAGAACAGAATACTATGGGAGAAGTATTTCAAAACCTTAATCCCAAGAAAGGGTACTCAGACATTGCTTATAATTTCTGTGGTATTTTAATGAACATTTTTTAACATGTCTCTTGTTTAGAAAAATCTGATTATTCAAAACAAAATAGCATAAAAAATGGTCTTCAAAAAAAATGTTTTCCCCCTGTGGATGTCTCAGGTTGCCATCATCAACTCATACAGTGAAGCATTTATTGTTGGCCTGCAACATTTGTTGAGTTACAAGTACCCTCTTAAATCTGCCCCTTATCCTGTATCACCATACTTTTTCATCAGCAGATACCCTTGTTAATCATACCAAACAGTATGCTTATGTAATGTGTTCTTCAAATGTAGATATGTAGATATGAATGATTATGAGCATCTAAAAGGAATCATCTTCGGGAAGGAATGAAGCAATGAAAAGCTTCATTCCCCAAAGTGATTACATTGGAAAGTTGTGAGATTTTAAAGGTGGACTTTAATAACACCTTCCTGAAGTGCTGCTGTCTGATTTATTTTATGTACAGTCTGATCATCTGCCTTGAGAAAGTATCACTGCTAGTCATAACTCATAAATATTACACTGTGTTACTGGAAAGTGCTGTTTTTTTAGATAACTCAACAGATGATTACCAGTTTTCTATGTAATTGACTTCCTTTTACCTGGCACTTAAGCCATTTATTAATGACAGGATTATGCTGGGTAATTAAGAGAGGGATATACTTAAATCCTCATTTTGATTCACTTCTTACACTGGTCTTCATTTACTTCACTTCTGAATATCAACAAATCTTTAGTTCTAAGTTTTAATGATATGCAAACTGACATGGCTCAAGTTATATTTTTGATCATTCTGTTAAGCTCTGGAGCCCTCTGCTCTGCCATTGCTGGACAGCTGTAAAAAAACCTTGGGTACTTTCTGTAAAATTCCAGGAAGCTTTGTGAAGTGCATATTAATCTCAGGTTTGAACACCAGCATACACAGGGAATCAAACAGAAAACAAAATGAAAATATGAAGAATGAGGAATCTCAGTCACTTAATTCTTCATAGACTCTTGGTTGTAAATTAGATCTAGCAGAATGTCTCAGTATGTAAAATATACATGAAAAGAAAAGTCTCTCAATGGGATTAGCAATTTTAATTGTTCTCATTTACTTAATGCTTTCAACTAGTTAAAAAAATTGCAGGCAGAAGAACAGGACAGTTACTAGAGGACTGGCAGGTCTGCTCTGCTCTGCTCTTTTGCCATGACAGTAAATGTATTATGTTTTGGGAGAGGTATCATACAATGAAGCAGGGGAGAAAAATGCATATTTATGCAAATAATCCCAGTGATTTCTGTGGAAGTGACACAAAGATTAGCTTCCTGTGGTTCATTTGTGTGGGAAGGGGGTTCTTGTTTGGTCACCCTGGATAGGTGAAGACACCAAGGCACTTGCTGACAGTGAGATATATCATCCTTCTCACTGGACTCTGCCTGTCCTGATGAGTGCCTGCTAGACCTCTCTCTGCAGAAAATGCTCTTCTCTGTGCTAACAGTACAGTTAACACTGGCACTCCTCCAGAGCCGAGGGAATGCCAGCTGCATGCTCTGTCTCAGTTCCTTCTTCTGCCAGGTAGACCCGTATATGTGATCAAGACTGTGCATCTTAAAATAGCATGCTGGAGACATAGCACTCTCCAAATGTTAGCTAATTGTTGCAGCAGCCTGGCACAGCACACGCACAGGACCTGAGCTCTGCACTGATTAGGGATTTGCGCACATGGGGAAGAGCAGCATGCATGAGGAGAGTGAGAGCAAGAGACAGAAATAAAGAGAAAGAAGATCAAATCAGACAGGCAAACAGGGAAAGGAAAAACAAGAGATAGAGTTAGGAGTGTCAGGCATGAAGGCAGTAGCTCACAGAGGATGCATGAGTATTACAAGGAGAGGGCAGGAAACAAAGGGTTTGATTTCTCCTTGCTAGCACCAGCTACTGCTTCAGTTTGATGCTCCTGGCAAACTGGCCTCTTCAGAGGTTACAGAACACTCTCCAACCCAAGAGGATCTCTAAGCAAAGGATGTGTTTCAGGGAGAAACAGAGAGGTTTCTCACTGATAGGCTGGGAAAGAAACACATAGGAGAAATGAGAAAAGCATCTGCAGAGCCCTGATGGGTGTCGAACCCACACGCACACAATTAGTCTTCATACCCTGACTTCCCATATGGGCAGAGAGCCACTTACAAGCCTTCAGACCCACCATGCTGTAAGAGTGCACCCCCTCTTGGTTTAGGAATGACGAAGAACACACACTTCGCAGTCTTTTTTTCAGCCCAGGTTTAGGGCTGAAGTCTCTCAAGTCCTGGCTTGTTATATCTCCCACAATTCTGGGGTTTCCTGCTCATCAGCCCTATACTCATCACAACACATTCACAGTGTTGTGGTGGAGAAGCTTTTCTCATCTACCTTATGTGTGATGTGCTACACACACTTGTAATGTCACATATTGCCATAACTAGACTCTCCTTGTAATAAATATTAAAGTTAGGCATGTAGTATTGGAAGGACCATAACTCCTAGCTTTAGTCCATATCTGGCACGTAATATTTGGATTTTTGTGTTCTTGAAAAGCGTAATCACAAAACTCCTGTTATATGTTACTAATAGCAAGAAGTAAGCCATCACTTTGTTCACATGCAGTCTGCAGAGTAGCCAATGAAGATATCTATATTTCCACTGAATTGGTGTCTAGAAGATCAAAGAGGTCTGAACAGCTATAAATTCTCCCCTAAAATCACACTTAGAGAAGCCATGGTCAATATTGCTTTATTATGGTGTTTGCAAGAGTGAAATTAAGCTGCATAAGCATGCTGGGCCAGCAAAGTTCTGCCTCACTGAAGAATTTCCTCATGCACCTGTTCTAGTAGAAATGGAGAGAAAACTCTTTTAAGAGATGAAATACAAATCTGAATCATGACATCATCAGAAGTATCTCGCTGGCTCACATAAACTGTGAGCAGGTTACAGTTACCTAGCAACTCCTGCAAGCAGCTCGCTTCAGTGCCAAAGCATTAGGGTTTAAGTGGCAGACATGGACCGGGCTCTATCTGCTTTATTCATCATCAGAACACGGTGTTCAGTTGGCAGAAATCAGAAAAAAAATCAGGAATATTATTAATGACCCCCATAGCAGCCTCCAAAGCAAACCTTCTTAGGGGCTCACCCCATTGCCTTGCTGCATGGTAGATGCCAGGCTTTTTGCCCAACTCTGAAAGGCAAGCTCAGGCATGCTGGTGAGACAGACAGCCAAGCAAGAGGGCACATGAGCATCTCACAGACCCGCAAGTGTTGATTTTAGGTGACGCTTGATGCCGATGCCCATAAATTTCCCTTTGCAGTTCTGTATCGATCCCAATCATATGTGTCCAGTTAGAGCATATGTTCTGGGAAAGCAGATGGTTTTCATTGGAAGGCACTGAGCATGGACAAATCGACCATATCCTGCATTCTGCAAGTCTGCAAGCTTCCCTGGGAATGTCTGCACAGTCTCCAGGATAAAGAACGCAGAAAAGCCTGAACAAGCCAGCTACCAGGAAAACTGCTCCACAGACTTCAAAGTCATCACCACTTGATGACTCCATCAAGTTAATTATGTATCTATTTGTCTTCACATTTTCAAAGAACTTCAACTCTACTTGCCTTTTCCATCACATGCTGGCATATCCTGAGCCATTCACACAGTCAGGATTTCACCCAGATTTGCCACTTACATTGGCATCCGCTATGAGACACCTCCTATTTCTACATGTCGGTATCCAAATTGTCTCGTTTGTGGGAGAGCCAAGAGATTGCAAAAGTCTGCAGCAGATAAGGGGTGAACTGATAGCAGTCTGTACTGAGTAGCTGAACAAACTCAAATTGTGTGAGCATGGTATAACGCAATAGATGATATTATTTACAATCTCATCAGGCTTTTCATGCCTTCAACTGCTTCCTCTGCAGATTGTCATAGATTTATTTCTACATGACAGTCACAGTTTCTATTCAATATTAAGGTGCTTTTTGCTTTTCTTGTTGAAACACTGAAATTCTTGGAAACTCATCTGTCACTTAGGTATCTAGCCCTTTTGATGGACTGTTCTCAGAAAATCCTTTCATTAAAAAGAGGTGAGCCATGATGTTCCTTCTTTCAATATTTTCATCACACTCTCCTCTCCTGCAAGCCTGTCCCTGTAGGAGGGTATCGTCATCTTGGTAAGGACAGGGCTTTGATGGGGTGATAAATACAGATGTAGATAAATTCCCCTGAGCAGGGCAGAACAGCAAGGAAGAGGAGCCCTGTGTGTGGTGGTCCAGGCACTGACACTGCTCCTGCTTGCCCATAGGTCTCTGGGGACCAGCCAGAGACTATGGCTGGTGTACTGGGTGTGCCTACCTGTGAAAGGAGGGCTTTTTTTGTCTTGCCACAGTACCTGGATAAATTGTATCATTTCAGAGTGGATGAGTGGATGAGTGGATGAGTGGATGAGTGGATGAGTTTGCAGTCATATCAAAAAGGCAGATGAAGAGGGAGCAAACTATCCCCAGGCCATGAAACCCAGTGGATCGGGTCTGTATTTCACCACACCAAGTTCACAGCTGCATTGCTGCTATTTCAATGTCTTTCTTTGGAGGAAGGAAGGTGGAAAAAGAGAAATTTGCTCTCCATCTACAGCTGTTACTCCTCTATCTACTCCAGTGGCATTAGCATATCTGAAAAGTCTTAGTCCCCCCAAAAATGTTACACAGATTTAAACAAAAAATATGAGGCTCAGGGGTGAGATGAGTGATTCATGAACACACTGACAAACCTTGAGCAGTTTTCTTCTTGTTGGTAACTTCACAGGTGAAAATACAGGAGCTGCTGTCAAGGAGCAGGTAAATGGTCCAGCCATTACCATGTCACTGATTCTTCCATCCCCAAGACTGTAGAGGAAGATGATGAAAAACCAAGTAGTAAAAAAATAGATTTACCTGCTCATAGAAAGGAAGACTACTTCTTATCTTTATATTAGTAAATTGACTTCTCTAGAGACAGAGAAGATTATAACCTTACATGATATGTGACAGAGAAAATATTACATTGATATTTTATTAATATATAGAAACATCTTAATCCTTAGCTTCACTAAGTTCTTGGTTTCAATGGTTATTGTATCAGGTTAACTGTACTTTCAAAAAAACTGATTTGCTTTTATTAGATTTCAAATTTGTTGCCTTTAAGTTAACATCTTGTTCTTTTGTTTTGTGAAAGGCTAATGAGCAGCATCCATTTTACCTTCTCCATGGCAGACATGAGGAGTGGGGAATGCGAATCAGTCACATCCTTCTTATCCATGCTCTCTCCCAATTCAGCGTTGCTAATTGTTCCAGCTTGCTCTCCTGCAAATGCTATTCCTGTGCACTGAGGCAGTCTTTTGAGATACCAGCTTCTCTTTTATCCTCATGGTGCTTTAACTGTGGTGATCAGAGCTGTAGGGAACTGAGGGAGGATGTACCACTTGAGTTTCACAATTTAATGCTTTGAGGGCATCTAGTCTGTCTCAGGCATCTCAGCTATCTTGGGAATGTCTTAGACTTCATCTAAAGAAGATGGGAGAAATGTTCCTTCATTGATGAGCCCATGGCTGGGTTCCCCTAGCAAAGACAAAAAGTAAAAATGAATGCTGCTGTCCTGTCCAAAGACTTCAGCAATCCTAGAGAGGAAAGGGACTGATTGTTCTTTAGCCTTCCATTTTTCTTCTCAACAAACTGTTAGGAAAGAGTAGGAGCTGCTAGAGACATAGCAAGAATAACAAAAATCCTTGCAGTGCAAGATGTGTGGAGGCTCGGAGAGTCGTGGTACCATCTGTGCCTGTCTATTTACAGCCAGAACAACTAACGCCCAACTAATGGTGAAGAGAGGCAGAGCATCATGTCATGGAGACAGCTCTCTAATCTTACATAAAAGCAACTCTCTGAAAAATCTGAATTGTTCAGATGGAGAGAGGAACGGTCACAATTTACACTTAGGAGTATTTATTTATGGAATGGTAGAAAACACCTTTTTGTTTCAGCCACATCCATTAAGCAATCTTCATCTGAGACTTCCAGGCAAGTTTGGTCAGTGCTTTTTCAGCAATACAAAGTTTAGTACACACAAAACACGTCATTAAAGATAGATCCATGGTTACAGCAAAAGATCGGTAATGAGGGGGAAAGCAAGTAAGCTGTGAAAGCAGTGTGCTTGTTTTGATTTAAAAAAAAAAGATTTTTATATTTGTAACATCTGCTGGATGCAAAGAATAGGTATTACTCAAGGGGAATGAATGAGCTTTTGCTTTCATACTTTTCAATGAAGATATGTTTTGAAAACATACATAAGACCGAAATGTTAAAAAAATCGTGTTTGAAAGGAAAACAGAGAGTTAAGGCCCCTGTATTTATGCCAGTGGAGTTGACCTCTGGGATAATTTTAGGCTCTGAATCAATTTGACTCCAGCAAGGATATGAGGCTGGATGGGAAGCAATTGTTTTTGGGTGAAATGGTTGCAGGCAATTATCCACCAAAGGAACAGAGCTGGGTGCACAGGAAAGGGGCAAGGACGTGGTATGTTCTGAAACAGGAGGCACAGCCAGGGAATGGAGAATGTGGGGACCAGAGAAAGTCCCAGATGAAGGAAGTAAGAGGTAGAAAGGAAGGAAAAAGCATTCAGACTGAGGGAGTATAAAGGAGTATTTTCTTCCTGTATAAAGGAAGAAAAGTTCTATGTCTATGGTTAAAAAAAGTCCATAGAATAGCAAATTCTGTTTTATTCAAGTCTGTTATATGTAAAGAAGTCTAGATAAATCAAGACTTTTTCTTGATTCATAATATATATATGGATTTAAGAACTTAGCTTTGGTCATTTTAAATTTTAGATGCTGATGATTAAAAAAATCCACCTGACTAATATCTGAAGCCTTGAACTCTACCAGAAAGTATGCTAAATTTGGTTGCTGTTCTAATTAATTTTAGTGGAACAGGGAATTAGTCTCGTTCTCCCTTTATGTATATTTTATTTATTTACTTTTTTCAGAAGAGATATCTAGACCTCTGAACACTCACGAAACTCTAATAAGAAATTAATAAAACCAACAACACAAGAAGAACAGTCACAGTTAAGACTAGGGACACTCATAGTCACACCCCAGTGGATAGAGGGAATATCAAAAGTTCTGGAAGAAAATATGAGCTTTTAAGCATTATGTTTGCTCAGAGAAACAGGCTCCTGCAAGCAGCTGGTCATTTTCTCTTCTGAGTGTCAAATTTCAAGTGATGAAGGAAAAATAACTCAATTTGCTGATAAATTGTGATGCTATAGAAATGTTCTGTGACCATACAAATTGCTGCCTCGAAACATGTCTAGAGACTTTCACCAGCCTTTCAGTACTCTAATATGTGCAGCTCAAACCTTCTAATTAACAAAAGTGCCTCTGAAGATTATTCCACCAAATAGATGCAAATTACTCCTTTAATTTCTTTCTTCATTAGATTCCTTGTTTCCTTTGATGCTGCAACGCCTTTTTCTCCCCATGACAACACACCAGTGATGGCTGATAACACCTTGAAAGTAATTGCTAACATTTGAAATTTTGTTTTTAGTCTTGTAAGAACTTTTCTATACCATGTCTGGGGATTCTTCCTTTTCCTTCTTTGGCTTTCTCCAGTTCTCAAAGAATTGACTTCCCTTTTCTCTGGAATTACAGGACTCTTTGCTCTTGTTCTCTGCTTTTCCTCACCCCTGCTTTCTTTTTTCTTCCCCTGCCCCCCAAGGGTTTTTTGATGAGCTATGCAAATAGTTATTAGTCCAAATTATGCAATTTGTACATGGGGAAATGCCACAAAATTTAGTGGAATTGAAATATACTTTATCCTGGGTATTTTTTTGTGAGGAGTTTATGCCCAGATCCTCTGTGATATTTTAGGTAACAAATTCCCTTTGACATCAGAATTGCCTAAATACATTTCAAAAAGTGGAAGTCTGACAAGCACACCAATGTGACTTGCCTGCACTGAATGAGAAAATGTCTTTTTGTTGGGAAAGGAATGGAAATAGAATTAAATACCCCATCAGCTAGCAAAAAATAAATTTCTTTTCATGTATGATAAGAACTTACAAGTTTCAACATATAGTTATGGCTATTAAACATTTTCATCAAAATAATTAGATTTTTTTGGTAATTATATACATCCCATAGTTATTCAGTAGAAACAGTATTTTCATCTCACAATATTTTACACAAGTCAAGCTCCTAATAATAGAAAAATAAAGACACTTGAAATAATTTGGAATTATGTGAGTTATGAAAAGATGTCCTTGGTGATTCTATTGTCTGTGTTTTACATATTTGGGTTCTTGGCAGCAATATCTTTAGAATGCAGCAGATTTTCCCTCTTTCAGCTTTTCCTCATTGTTTCTCCTTTTGCAAGCCAAAGATAAGCATTGTAAGCACAGGGAAAAAAAAATCACCTTTCATTTGTTAAAGTTCAAAATCAAATTTATTCCATAAAGCAAGTACAGGATTTACCATTGCAGCACTGCTACCCAGATCCCACATGGGAGTGTGATCAGAGGAACTGAATGTCCTACGTGGGCTACAGCAAAGGAATGTTTCAAATGTAGACACTCAAATAGTGCTATAATTCGTCTGTGGAAGAGGTTATGAACACATTCCTTTGTTTAATGGCCCAGCATATATTCAAGATATGCTATAAATTAAGTAACACTGACTTAGATTTCAGTGTACTGCCAGAAATAAGTATACCAAGTACTCTTAGAATGGAGTATGAAAAGAAAAGCAGGACTTAATTTGATGGTACAATGAGTTATTACTGAATTCATCCAACTTAGCAATTTATTCATTCAGTGATCAGTAATACTGACAGTAAATAAGTGTTTATGCATGGTACAGAAGAGGTGAACTTGGGAAGAGATGTCTTATTACAAGAATCAAGATAAAAAGCAGTATCTAGGGTGCAAAAAGTCATCATTAAATGGTAAGAGAGATGCATTTGATGTTCAACAAATCCCCTTAAATATTGGCAAACATTTCTGGGTCATGCAAGTTTAGTTATAGATATGTAATAAGGTATGACTGCAAATCTCTTGCCTTTGGAGAATTTTAAGAAATTAGTTACCCTACAGCATTGAAATCACAAATGAGGGTTTTTCAACTCACAGTGAAACTCACAAGTGCAGCCAAAGGAAATGGGTATGTTAAAAATAAAAACTCAATCCTCTTTCATTCTTCAGACATCCCATAAGAACAACACCGGGGGGTGGGGTGACTCATTCAGGGAAGTCTTTGTCTTGGGTTGAAGAAACAGAATAAGCTCCTTAAGGTTCTGCAAAGTCATGGTGGACTGGCTTCAAAGAGCTCCTCTTTAAAGAAAGGGACATGGTTTTTCACTGACTGTGGCAGAAACAGTCCCTTTACTAGATAACCAAGGTGAGTCTGCTCCCTGCGGACTGTGAACCATTTTTCTTCTGAAGGAGAAACGATCGGATCATAAAATGTACATACCTGTATATGCACATATATACACACAGAAATTCACTTTGCCAGCAGCTCTACCATTCCAGCTGCCTGTCACTCCCTTTTGTATTTGTTGCCACTGCTTCAGCTCTGCCAGAGGAAGGGACCTTGTGAATGCTCCCTCACCTGCTTCAGAAGAAAAATTTGTTGGCATCATCTTGCTTTTAAGGATGAATATAACCAACAGCCTCAGGCAGATTAAAGAGAGCTGATAAAGCAGAGCAGGGGGCAGGCAAACACATACTTCCAGGTGCTGGGCAGCTCTGAGTCTCCAGACAGCCATGAGCAGAACCAATGCTGTTCTCAGGCAGCACTGCTGGAACCAAGAGAGAGCAACTGCCCAGAGCCGTGGGCAGATATAGGCACAAAACAAAGACTGGGAGCTCACTGTACAGCTGACAGCATCTTGATACCCAGCAGTAATGACCCTGTTTGGAAAACATCTCTGAGTCAAACCTGGAGCATTTGTAGGAATCTACTAAACAAGCTGCTGGACTATGAAGACAGACAGAGAACTTCCATTAACACCACCACGACTGAATAAAAAGGAACAATAATTGGTATGATACTCCACTCAGAAAATGAATATTATACAATTTTTTCTTTTTTTCAAAAATAAGGTCTACCAACAGAGAACAAGCAGGTTTTGATTGATTTCCTCATCTTTATGTATTTTCTCTTTAACTAAAATCAATGTTATTTTAGATTTGATCCTCTGGTTTCTGTTTACATTTTTAAAGATCCACTGTTGAATTACAACAAGTGTTACCATGTAGGTTTCTGATTTACTAAACTATAAATAGAGAG
Organism: Pycnonotus jocosus; assembly: GCA_013400435.1. Classification (NCBI taxonomy): domain Eukaryota; kingdom Metazoa; phylum Chordata; class Aves; order Passeriformes; family Pycnonotidae; genus Pycnonotus; species Pycnonotus jocosus. The sequence continues at coordinate 331,837 of VWYP01023826.1, forward strand.
ATTTCCTTTCCAGGTCCTGTGCAGCTACTGTAACTGCTCAAGGTTGAATGTTTGGTGGTGTTAATAGAAACTCTACAGGGTGATATAAATATACAACAGGATAATCTGATATAAATATACCACAAGAGAATCACTATGTGGGAAAATCTAGATAAGTCCATCAAGAAACTCGCAAATACAGGCATTAGATTACATAAATCTAAATAAAAAATTAGATATCTGTTCATGCCTGGTTCTGACGGGGTATAAGCATATGTGTCCAGCAGTAGATAGGAATTTGTTTCCTCCTCTGAAGAAAGGGAGTAAAGTTTAGGAAAAGGTTTAATAAAAATATCAGTGGATGAAAATGACAGCCTGAATTCATTAGGAGGTTGTATATCAATGTTAGTTTAGTAAAGACAGTCTTAGGCTTCACAAACTCTTCCCATATTCCAAGACCAAAAATACACTTCACAAAGCCACTTTGTTCTTGAGATTCCTACAGGCATTTTTATGTCTTTGATTCCATCCCCTTAGGAGCTTTACTTGAAGTTTCAGCTCCACAAGTGCCTAAGTCTAAATAATGGAAGTGAATTGATCAGAAATGATACCTGCTGTTTACTCTCACCCTTTGCCTTTCACATACTTTTGAGTGACAAACAAAAAAATCTGGTTGGTAAAAATGGCACAGGCCTTCCTTAAAAGATTTTCTTCACTTGAAAGGTTTTATATAAAAATTCTGCTAGCCCCAACTGATGCTAGACTCCAATTAGTAGAATGGTTCCCTGCTGTCCGTAAATCTGGAGCTAAAAGTGAGATGAGTGGAACTAAACTCTAGATGAGTTTCCTAACAAAACAGATTTCTATTTAGATCATCTGTAAGAATAATTTTCAAGCAAACAGATCTGCAATGAGGCCACAATCTTCGCTTTACAAGAGGTGATTTCTATCTCATTTTCATTGCTCTGCAAGTATCAGTCCTCATGCCATGTGTTCCCCCTTCTCTGCTGAAGGCTCAGGTATCTCCACAGCTGCACAGCCTTTACCCACCTTTGCAATCCCCTGTTCTGGACGTCCAGGTTGGCTTCCTTGGAGCTGGGCACAGCAGCTGCTCTGACACTGTGGGCTGAGAGCAATGCAGCAGTGCTGCTCCATGTGCACAGAGGCTTATTGGTGGGGCTTCCTGCCCCTAAGAGCCTTGCTAAAGCACACATGCCAGCTGCAGTGCTGTGACTCTTGTCCTCTCACAGACCAACACATCCCCCATGGGAGACCTCATCTCTCTCTCTGTGTGAGCACCTAATGCAATCCATTACTGCACTGCCCTTCCCAGTGACTCACTGTACTTGTTTCTCCAGCAGGAATGAAGCTTCAAGCAGGCACAAAACTAAAGTCACTGAGGTCTCAAATCAGTCAGCTCAAAATATTCTGTCATTTCTGGGAGAAATCTGCAGTCTGTACAAACCCTCAAGCTCAATAATATAACAAAATAAATTAGCTCATGGTGAGCACTATTTTGAAGTGACTAGTTCATTATCTCCTTGCCTAGGGGAGAGGATTGACAAAAGGAAGAAGGATCCAGATATTTTCTGGATTCTTCCTTGACATAAGTTACAATTTTAATTAGAAATGCTGCCTGGGAAGATGGCTGAAGTGCAAAGCCTCTGTTGGTGCCCAGAAAGGAAAATGGCTGTCTCTTCAAAGGGTAGCTGTGCACATGTAGACTAGGTATTGCTTCCTCTGTCTTGATTTGGAATGGTAAAATGGAGTTATGCTTACTGTTTTAGTTTTAGAAGAAATTCAGGATTGTGCCTCCCATTCAGGAAAAAGAAAGTACTGCTGAAACATCAATGAGCATCCACTGTCTGTCAGCCAAGGTGAGCATTCCAGGTGCTGGCAGAAGTGGTGCTGGTCCACAAGCAGCCCCTACATCACCAGCTGGCTGTTGGCAAGGCTGCAAGACATTCCTCCCCTTCCCCACATGTGCATCCAGCTCCACCTACATGGCCTTCCCCTCCTCCCCAGTGCTATTTGCAGCTGGGGTCAAGGCCTCATGTCCATGTGCATTCTAAACTGCCCCTTTGAGACAGGCTGACAAAGAAAACACCAAGCTTGGGGATAGATGAGCTGGTTTTAGAGGTGGCACCTGTGCTGGAAGGAGCGCAGTTGTTTCATTCCAGCGTAATGTCCTGCTAAAGTCATGTGAAATACATGCATTTTGTTAATTTTTGTCTATTTGGGGATCAGTTTCTTCATTTAGAATAGAGATGATATTTCTGGGACATATAAGCATCTGCCTGGGTATGGCAAATGGGTAGCACCATGAGTGCTGCTTTGAGAGAGCTAATAGTAACTTTTACCCAAAGGACCTTGAAGAAATTAAATAAACACATGTGAGGCAACAACTGCTTTCATTCTTTCTTTCTTTCTTTCTTGAATGCCAAATGCAATTCCTTAGTTCCTCAGATGCTTTCAGGGATTTCTGTCCTAAAGCTGCTTTGCTGCTATCATCTGCTTCTTCATAGCTAATGCAAACCATCACAAGTCTTCTCTGCTGGAGAAGCAGAGATCTTGCTGGAGCAAGATTGCTGATAACTTTCCATGGCATTCAAGATGTGATGCTGATTCCTAAATGGATTCCTTCTGCTTACGGAGAGTTTGCTCCTTTTGGGCAGTGGTGATTATGATGATAAGTGCTTATTGCATGGGTTCTTCCTTTGCCTGGGAATTAATGTATTAGAGGCCACAGATGTGTAACACATCTGCAAGTCCCTTCACGTCATGAGGAGGTAGTTGCATTATCAAGCCCTCCCATCCATTCAGGCTTACTGGTTCCACATCCAGCAGAACATTGCAAAGCTGATTTTGAAGCAAGAACAGCCTAATAGAGGGTTTAGAAAACGGGAACTAAAATGCTGACCTAATTTCTCATGAGGTGTCCTAAAAGAGTGCAGCACTGGGTTATATCCACTTGCTTGGCCTGACAAATAAACTATAGGTCTTTAACCTGCTGGATCTTCACAAGCTCGGGAGTTCCATTCATATTCATCTCACTGTACTAAACGTGCTAGGAGGACACAAACTAACCTAAGAGCCCAAATCCAGGAGACATGGGTGCTGGAGACTGTTGTCCACTGTGACTGATGCTTGTGTGTACTGATGAGAGCTCCAGAAAAGATTGTCTTCTGAATGCCATGTCAGCAAGTGGATGACAAGTCAATGACAGATACCTCTGGAGAAGCAACAGTGATATTAGGAGTGGGAAATTCTTAACACAAGCATTGGTGTTATACACTAAATCCAAATTATCAACAGATCTGCTGTACTGGGATGATGTTGAGATGAAACTCAGTTGGCCCTTTTTACAGATACTGGCACAGGCTAGTGCTTAATTGGGTCATTATTTGCAGTTTGGTGAGGATGCATTCATCCAGGCAGTGGAGTGGAGGTGGCAGTAGGTTACCTAGCATTTAAGAGTTTAAATAATTGCAAAGTCACAGGGTCTTGACTGAAAATACTAAAAAGGCCACAGATTATGCAAGGGAAGAATGGAGGACAATCTCAGTTCAGTAAAATGTGAACTTCCAGGAAAAGAATTTCTCTTGTAACTTATTCAGTACAGTATTTCCACTTCAATGATTGCTTTTTTACACTGCTTAAGACAAAGAAATGACATGAACTCATCTTTGAGGTACCAAGTTATCCACAGGAAGATTTAAGCTATCAGAGTCTTTCATACACCATCAGGCACAGCTATTCCAGTGATATATTGCCCTTTTCTGTAAGTCAATAATAAACAAATGCATCATATTCTTTACTCTCTTTTCAAAACACAGCCATAATTGATGCTATTTACTTGAGAAAAAAAAATAGTGTAAATAAAAAGAAGTAGCCAAAATCCTTGAATTGGGTAAATTGGCTCAAGCAAGTTTTAAAGCCTTTTAGTGTCCTGGATTACTCTTAATAAATACCATACTGAACCAAATTAGAACCAGGAAAACTGATACAAAACTTAGCAAAATTTGCGTTCAGATTCTCAAAGACACCTCATTTCAGCCTCCAGAGTTCAAGTCTGATAAGGCTGAAGTGTTGCAGAGCAACATATAAAAGCTCTGTTCATAACAAGCCCTTTGTTTCACACAGTTTTAATTTGTTGTGGGACATAGACGCTGTGTTTTGATGCTGCAAAGTGGTGTGAATAGACTTGGCAGAAATTGAAGACTGGAGGGTCAAATTCTTTGCTTGAGAATATACTCCAATTCATGCCAGACCCCCTTTAAAGTGGTAAATCTACAGCATATCAGAAATAGACCAGTTGGATTAAATTGTAGTTTGAATTGAATTTTGGGCAGGAATGTCAAGGAGCAGAGAGGAAAAAAGTTCTTATTTCATGGGAACATATTCCTCCATTTCTCCATAATTTCTGCCTGCAAAGAAAGATTGGTCAGACACCTGCTACTTTGCTGAGTAATACAGGCATTAAAGGCTCCTCTACACCTTCCCATTCATTTCTCACTTTGAACAAAGCTTCACATCAAAACATGCATTAAAATTGGAATAAATGCCACACAAAAGTCTTCAAATTACACACCTGAGTGCCTGTGAAAGCCGTGCCATCATCTTTAGCCTGTTAAACTCAGGTTCCAAAGGCACGCTGAAGAGTGCTACTTCTAGCTCTCCCAGACCACATCAGGGCTTGCTCTTCACCCTGTGCTTTGTTGAGGTATGAGCTGGCAAGATAAATCTGTTTTGGTTTGTCCATAGGATAATTAATTACATGAGCTTTAGGTGAAGCATGCAGAAAATACCAATTTTATTTAATGATTTGTAAAGTGGTTAGATCCAGAAGAAATGGGACAGGTTAGATCATGTTCTAGATGACCTGGGAACTATTTTGCAGCCTCCACTGGGATAACAGCTCAGCTGCTGGTTGCATAATTCATTTTTATCCTGCCCAGCTGCATACAAAGGTTAAAAAAAGATATAATTAGTCTCCTTCTCTGTTCCCACCTCTGGCCCACACAAACCCTGTCTCTTATTCAAACCTGTCATTGTTAGCAGTATAATCCAGGTCTCCTGAAAAGAGACAGCAATGAAAAAAATTATGGTAATTTAATTCAGAATGATCTTTCCTTTGTAGTTTTCACATTACTTTTGCAGATACATCTATTAATAACCTGTAGGAACCAGCTTCTATTTACGTAGCACTTTTCTTCCCAAAGGGTCTCTGAGTGCTTTGGTAACCTTAGGGATCATTTCATTCTTTCCTGACAAATGAGGCTCTGTTCCACCTTTATGGCAAACTCCAGACAAAGGATGGGGAGAGAAGAATACTGAGCCTGCTCCTCCACACTCTGCAGAGCCTCCTGCTCCCAAAGTGCGGTGCAAGTGTCCAGCAGGTCTCCTGCCCCACACAGGGGTGTATTGGGACTCCAGTGCCTGAGGCTTACTTTGTCTTTCTCTCCCTGCCTACCCTCTGTCTGCACAGAAAGAGCTTCAGCACCCAAGGAGAGTCACACTGTTCCTGTGTGCTGATGCTCCTAGCTCCCACTCTATCAGGACTGAGCTCATCTTGAGCAATGTCTATGGTGTCAAATGAATTATTTATTCAATTTCATCAAAAAGCACTGGAACCCTCTGGGAATTGTTGGGGAGGGAAATCCCACATGACTGTTGCTGCTATTTCTGTGGCTGGTTTTTTTGGGCTACAGGGGCACCCATAGGCACCCCCAAAACTAGTTGTCCTTGTGCTAGGTGCTGTGGTGACATCCACTGAGTTGTAGCTCAATGCTACCCAGTTAAAGGACAGAGGCAATATGCAAATATTGAAATAAAGGAAATTCTAAGTACGGATGGTCAAAGACTGGCACAGGTTGCCTAGAGAGGCTGTGGAATCTCCATCCTCAGAGACATTCAAGACCTGACCAGACATGGTCCTGAACAATCTGCTCTAGATGACCCAAATTAGAGCAGAGGGTTGGACTAAGTGGTCCGCTGGTCCCTTCTAATTTACCTGTTCTGTGCTTAGCTATTCTTGCTTGTATAAAAGAAAATGCAGGACATACTCCCAGATGTTTCCCATCACAGGTTGAAGATGAAAGGAGAAGTGGCAGAAGGAAGCATCCTGTTCTGCCCAGTTAGCAGACAGGTTATCAAAGGATTAGGATTCCCTCCAGGTCCTTTTCTGACACAGTCTTTCACTAGGCCATGCTGGGGACAGAATACAGAGGGCCAGGAACTGCCTCCCATTCAGCCTGGCTTTTATAGAAAACTCAGGGGAAAATGAAAATAAGCTTTCACATAATATCTGCAAACAATATAGATATGAGTGTACATGTATTTATGGGATCCTCCTGCCTCAGGTATAGGTGTTCAACCCTTGGAATAGTTTCATGGGCTACCAATATATAAGAGCATGGGCTACCTGTGTATAAGAGCACTGCCAAAGTTATCATCCATATATTTTTCTATGTATGCCTCTTGTAAGTCCTTTGAAGCGAGCTGAATGGATCCAGGTGCAGTCATACTACAGGTATACCATTTATATAAACAGTGATCAGCTTCAGTGGTGAGCTCCTGGAGATCTTCATTTAGTGCTGACAGTCCCTGTGGGACTCAGGAGTAAATACTTTTTGTGAATCAAGTACTTTTGGAAGGGATTTGACTTCAAAAGCAGTTTCTAATAGCTGAAAAACATGGCCTAAAAATTTCTTCTGAAATCATGGAGAACACCATTATTTCAGCATAATTTTGGCCATATTGCAAATGAATTTATGGTCTCAGGCCTCTCCACTCTGCTGTCTTAATCAGAAATCTGTCAAAACCAACAGGATGATGTTGATGTAAACCTTGTAATCCGGCCTTTAGAATAAATTGTTTAGCATTCCTATCCACACCTTTTTGTAGCCCTGGCACACTGAACACAGTATATTATGGGGACTAGAAGAATCTGACCATCTGTGAGTGACCAGATGTAAAATCTCTATGAAGGATTTTTCTAACAAAGCTAATAATCAGGGCAGTGTTAGGTGTGTAAATGAGCCAAAGGCACAGCCAGTAAAGTTGGTACAAAATATGTCTTTGTCAAAATAACCCCATTTAGTGACAACTTGCAAATTTCTAGTTCAGTTTCAGTGATGTAACCAACCCTCTAACCTTTTCAGTTTTGTTGTGATCTTGTAGAAATGCTTAGTTTAATAAAATGCTTTGGTGTTGTTGCGTGATCATTGGCTTTTGTATGTATTATCTTTTTTATTTTGTATTAAATAATTAGATAATATATAAACATAATATTGCAGATGTGAGATATTTGAGACATTAATTTGATGAAAAGTCTATGCAAAATTAATCAAGATAGTACAGCTGGCACAAAGCAGTATTTGTTATTGACATGACAGTAGTAAGCCAGCTCCTTGAAATCCATATAATAATAGCTTGGAAACAAATTTATTTTGAATTTTAATTTCCTGAGGAATTTAATTTTTGAGTTCTACCTCAAAATAATTTTATAGTCATTTATTTAAGGTCAGAATGGCCTGTGGAAGAGGCCTCAGCCTAAACCAGTTCTAATTATAGTAAAAAAGAATTTCCACAAAAAAAGCTCTTGAAACTGTTTTTGGATATTGCCTTTGAAGATGCCTTTTTAATGCATATCTCAAGCTCTTCTTTTCAAGTGTGACACAAAAAATACCCAGTTCTTGGGTCAAATTTTCTTCCAAGGACTGTCACATGACCACTTGTATCAGTTAAGCCTCAGATTCGTGTTATATGGACAATTTTGCTTAAATTATATAATTTTCTTTTACCACTGGGGAAATCCTTATACAATATCATGTCAATATTTCATGCTTAAAGGCACTATTTTGAATAAGGCAGTAACGCTACAAAATTAACTGTATTAATTTTCACTTATCAGTAGAGCCTCAGTGAGTCCTGTTCATTAAACTCATCTTTGTTCCTTATATGTGTGTTCAAGGATACAAAATTATGGTACAAAAATAGTATCAGTGTTTGTAAAATCTCTAGAGAAAACCAGCTACCAGTGTACTTGACAACAAGGAGAATGGCTAGACAGTCTAATACCCACCTCCTCCAACCACATAAAACCCCAAAATTCTGCCAAACTAAGACTTATGCTCCATATTTCTTCCTAATTTTGTTCCTATAACATGGTTTTCTCTGTAAGGCACAATTGGTTGGGGTTTTTTTGGGGTTAAAATATGGCACTGAGCTCTGTGTTTCTCCTTATGCAATTACCAGTTTAACAAGCAACTACCTCTACTTAACGTTCCTGTGGCTTCTTTCCTGCTCATCACCGCTGACATACCAAATCTGTATTCCAATTTGTAGGTTAGGAGCCTCCAGGAGGGAAAACAGAAGTGAGATAAAAATGCCCCTAAACTGAGACTGTGCTCCTTGTCTCCTAGGACCAGCCACCCAGTAGGCCCATTTAAGCAGAATTGCTGGCAGAAAGTGAAAATAAACTAAAACAGGTCACTTTACCCAGTGAGAGAAATCTAAATTGGAGTCCCAGTTAGGCTGTCTCAGAACTGGTAGGTACAAATTATAGAAGAGAAGGACTGGGAGTATTGGCTCAGATACTGCAGGCAGAAAACCTGTGCTGCCTGGGGAAACTTCTGCTGCCTCTAAGCGTGTGAGTCAGGGTCCAGCCTTCTGAGCAAGGAATTGACATCAGTATATTAGAAAACAAAAACCCTACAGGGATGACAACATAGCAAAGTTGAAAACAGAAAGTCCAAGAATTACAACGGGGTTTTAAAAAAAGTTTTATTGTTACATTGCACATGTTATATACTGCTCTGCACATAAAGGCTCTGACATCCAGTAAGAGATACTTCAGAAGTCATGATCAGTGGACTAACATCTATCACTTTGCAGCACAGAGATGCCATCTGTTTTACTGCAGGCAGGAATATGCATATTGGCAGACATCAGTGTCAAGAGATACACATCAAAATCAAAGGCAAAAGCATAAACACAAGTTAGCAGAAAGGAAATTGAGGAACTTCTAAACCAGGATAGTCAGGTAATCCTGAATCAAAATTTCTGAGCAAACTGCTTCCCTGTGGAATATAATAGTTTCTCTTCTGGCATTGCACTTATACATATGCAGTAAAGCTGGGAAAACAGATTTTGATCTAACCTGCTGCTTGCAGATGCTATTGATCTGGCATGAAGAAGCAAATGTAGCCAATGAGTATTTTATGTCAGGGATGAAAGCTAATTCAATATTTAAATATACAGACAATACAATGGAGATAATATTCTCATAAGGCATTAGGCTAATTAAAATATATTAAACTCTCTCTCAGATTATCCACTTTATTATAGTGGTCCAGTAGTATCAGCATCCCTGACCATCATGGCACATGGAAATCCCATAGAGACTAATTAAATTTTCCTGTCTTGCAATAAAAATACAGGGGATTAGTTTTAAATCCTATTTTTAGGATTATGATTTTATCCAACTACAATGGACGTAACCAAAAGCACAAATATGCATATGCCACCTTCTCATAACTGGGAGTTTGGGATTTGTATAACACAGCCTGGAAACCAGGGGGCCACAGCATTTCCACCAGCAGAGTTTGTTGATTAGGATATAGCATATGGGTATAGGTGAGAAGAGAAACAAAGCCTTCATTCATAGCTAGAACTCAAGAAGAGGAGCCTGAATACAGTTATGACAGATTACCACCTACCAGTCTCCAAGAGAAGATAAAAATCCAATTGTTAGCTCTAGTGCTTTACAGCACCACAATAGAAAGAGCCAAGGGCAATTGCAATGATGTGGGTGATGGACTTGTATATATTAGAAATGGTATCATTTGACATGATGGTTTAAGCAAGAAATCCCACAAACTTATTTAAGATTAAAATCTTAGGGCTGAGATGTAGCCCTCATTAATTTACAGAATCAAGCCAAGATACCATAAATATCCAGGCACACCTTCCTCACCTGGTTAGTTCAGCAAAGAGCCAGGCACATAACATCAGAGGCTATATTTCCTACTTGTTTTGTGATTATTAGTTTGTGGAAAGAGCAGGTAATGCTGTGTGAACAGGAAACACTTAGAGAACAAGCAGTATGTACTGCACGTATTTTCTAGGCATCTCCTTCTGCTTCAGAACACTGGAAACATTTGCATGAAAATAGAAAATCTTTTTCTCTGAAGACCTGGTGTTCCTCTGCTGCTTGTTCAACGCACCAGGCTTACAGCCATTCATTCTTACTTGTGTGCCCCTGCACTAAAGGTGAGTCTGTAATATCATACAGATGATGATATGAACAGCATTTGTGAGTGCAGGGTCCTGCTGAAAGCAATCAGCCACCTTGTTCATATGCTGACTTTGTTGGACTAGGACAAAAGTTCTGCAAAAGTTAGGAATGAAAGCTCTGACACCCTTGACTTCTATGAAGCTACTTCAGCTTAGCAAAGGTATAAGACTTGAGGTTTGAGTGAATAATTATGGTTCATACTAATTGCTGGGAAAATAAGTAGTATGAACAAGCAAATTCTCTGAAAATGAAGAACTTTTTTTTAAAAAAAAAATCTCATTCTTACCTAACTCAGAAACAGTTGACAGTTTTTTGAATATGACATTAGAAACTGTCTGCTGTTTTGCAAATACTAATGATGCTGGGCTGATGAGCAGAATGTGAAATATTAGCACTTTCTCTTTGGCAGCTCAGGACTGCTTCCTGAAGGAATGGGTGGTCATTAGGCTAGCTGTATCTGCCTGAATGACTCAGCCCCACTCTCTGGCATTGACACTTCCACAAAGAGTTAATGCTGTTCTGCTGACTCACTGAGGCAGATGAATCTCTTTTCTCGTTTGATGTACAGCAAAAGTGTCTCACTGGAGAAGGGACAGCAGGCAAGGCACACAACATATAACTGTTCTGCTGACCACCAAGTGGTACCTGTGTGCTGCTTCACAATTCAAGTCTGTTTCTGCATGCCAACAGCTCACAGCAGCTCTGAGATCCCCGGTCTGAGGTGTTGATGCACAGTCTGGAGGCAAGGAAGAGTTTAGTTTTTACTGCTAATTTTACTGATGATGTTGATGCTGCTGTGCTTCAAATGTCACTGATTTGTTTCAGGCAGCATCTCCAAAATATCACAATTCATCTCAGCTTGCTCTACTGAAAGTCCTAGCCAAGGCCTGTACATCTCCCCTTTTGTAATCTCCTCTCTGGCTACACCATCTGGAACTGTTCATTCATTTGGGCACAGCGCTCTTTTTTCATCATTCTCTTGTCATTTCTCCTCTTTTGCTGCTCCAAATGCAAACTTCTTGTTCTCACTTTCAAAGCCTTTCACAATTTAATCACATCTCATACCAGTCTGGTATTTGTTATCCTTCCACCCACCCTCACTTTGTTGATTGCAGCCTCCACTTTTCCTTCTTTATTCTACACTTTCCTTTATGGCTGGGGACAAAAACCTGCAGTGAAAACAGTCAAGTCCGTGCTGTAGACTCCCTTACAATGTCTCTGTCCTGTACCATGAAGCACTGAAGAACCAGCTAGTAACAGAAAGACAGAGGATGGTCAGGGCTTCAGGTTGGCTAAGAAGCTGCACATAGGATCCCCTGAACTCAGATTCTCTTATTCTCATTTATTTGTTGGAAAATGTTCCTTAGGATATAGACTGCTATTGACAATGTCATGTGCTTGTGTGTCTTCTGTAGGACTAAACAAGTTTCAAATTACCTGTGAATTAGCTTGTCTTCCTCTCCTCTGGAACAGGATTGCTTCACAGTCCAAGTGCCTTGCAACTTCTGAGGAAAGCAAGCTATATTTCAGCTGTATTTCATAGCTGCACTTTAAAGCCACTGAGAGACTGAGGTGACACTGGATGTAAGTGCTGAACCCACATGTGCTTAGTGCAGACTAATACCAAACTTTTTCACCTGTCTCTTTTTCTCTACAGAGATAAATAACAGTAAAGACGAGCCCTAGAGCCATGTTCAGAACAGGCTGGGAAACAAAGTATTTGTGGAATTAAACGCTTTCCAGGGAGCTATTTTTCAATGTATTATTGTAGTAAATGTTTAGATTTTCCAAAAGCAAACTCATAAAATAGTCATTAAGCAATGCTATTTTATGTACAAATATTTTGCAGAACAATTTAATATGTAATCACACCAAATGTTTTTCCATTCCTGCTACCTTCACAGCATTGGCATTAAACAACTACTGCTTTACTGGATCTCTTTTCCTTCAAGAATGGCTGTGACACCTCAGGGCTTGCTCAGAATCCCAAGGGTTTTTTAGACATTCAGAACATCTGTGCTTCAAGAAGGTCAGAAGTCTGACACCTGGTCAAAACCCCTCTACAATGGCCTTTAGCAACTGGTAGTAACTAAGCCTAAGTCCTGCAATGTGCATACTCTGGTGGGAACAAAGTTCTCACATTGCCCTTTAGCCCCATCTGAGGTTTCTTTAAAACGACCCAGATTGCTGCTCTCTCTACCTTGCACCATTTAATTTGGATTTTTTTCCCCCCCAACATATCAGATCCTAAATTTGCCAGTTTCAGCCAAACTCCAACACTGGATAGGTTGGCTGGTGAGATAAATATGAGGCAAATAGGTTATAAATATAATCAGGCTCCTGGCCAATAAAATATAAAATAAGCAAGCGTGGTAGTTACAAGACAAAATAAATATAGTCCAGGGCTCAATATTGCCTAAGCTTTAGAAATTCAGTTGGGAGGAAGTCTCACATGAGTGAGAGTTTTGATCAACCAGAAAATGGGAACCTAGGCAAGAACATGAATCCAGTCTCCTGGAACACTTCTTCATGTTAAATCTGATCTTTAAAACGTCATTGTATAAATGGAATACATGAAAGTACTGCATTTAACACTCTCTGTAGACCAACTAGACCTATCCACCCTGTATGGGGTGGGGAATGAAATTTGCAATTACCTCAAGATCACCCTCAGCTATGGAGGTGCAAATTCCATTTGTTCTTTGGAATACTCTTATACCCATTCCCACAGAATCTTTTTTTTTCCTGTTTTTTCCCTTTGATGTTTGTCTAAAAGCCTCAACCTATATAAAGCATGTTACAAAAAAAGTTCTGGAAGTCTGTGAATACATTCCTGTTAGCATTCTCTGCATATATTTCACACTGATCTTTAGAATTGAAACAGTGTTTTTAGTCTGTGCTCATACAACCCATAATCTAGTGGAATACCAAAGATGAGTTCCTAAGTGGTCCTCAAAGCTCCCAGAGCACTCATCCAGCAGGCCCTCTATCTTACTGATTCTCTGAAAAATGCTTTCCTGATTCCTGGCAATCGTATTTACAGATGAATTCCACTTTGTAGTAATTGCCATGGGTAACTCCTCTTCTGTACTCCTTCTAGGAGCCCTCAGTGGTGGTTGCTTTCCCTTGGTCCACAGTTCCATCACCTGTGTGACTTGCAGACCATGGGAGCCCCAGCAGAGCCCATGTGACACCCCTGTAAATAGCCCTGGCCATCACTGCTCAAACCCCTTCCCTCGCCTCACTCCCTCAGCTACACAAGTACAGCTTTTTGCAGGAGTGTGTGGTGGTCTGCATAAGGGGTTAAAGATTGTGGTTAAGATTGGGCTGAAAAAGTTTACAGTTTTTTTATTAAATAGAGCATGATTATCAAAGTTATTTTTAAATTGCAGTCATCTGCCCCAGCTTTTGCACGTGGGTCATTTTATGGCTTCAGGGACATCTGTTTGTATAACAGAGAGGGTGGTGCAGAGGCAGAACCTGCTGCTGATAGAAATGCCTGTGAAATGATGAGCTTAGTGTCTTTACTGAGAGAGATGTGTTGACTTCTCTGGAGAGATTATGCCCTTGTTGTCAGCCTGCTTGCCAGTTGGCTGTTCCCTTTGTCTGGGCTTCTGATATTCAGGTAAAGAGTGGTGCAAAACCCTGGCTTGTTGTGTGCAGCACATGATCTCTGTTCTCTGCAGATAAATCGTTCTGACATGATGTAGCAGTAGCAAGCTGCTTAGCCTGAACAGCTTCTGTTATCTATTTCAGAAGCTTCAGTGGCCTTTAAGTATTTCATCACAAATAATTTCTGGCAAATCCACAAGAATACCAAGCAAAAAGAAGGAGAGTGAAAGTCCTGATTACTGTACTTACAATCAAAGAAACACCTCGATGGGCTGTAGGAAACATCTCTTAGCTCCTTCCTCAACCAGCAAACCACTGATTATTGATGGCTCTTCAAAGGATACATTCCACAAACATTACATGATCAGTTCACTTCCTTGCATTACTCTGAGACTCTCCCCACACATCAGCTGTGAAACCATTAGCCAACCAAGCCTTCTAAATTGTATCACAGAAACATTTTTCCTCAGCTAGGAACAAGTACATCTCTCAGAAGAATTCCCAGGATGATTTGATCCTACTCCTTTCACAGAATTGAAACTGCTTTTTTTCTGAGAGGACTCAAGTATCGACTTCTTTCTCCTGGCCCAGCCTCCCTCTCCAGCTGTTGACTGTGAAATTCTCCTTATTTACCTGGCACTTTTACAGGGATTGGTAATGCATCACTCTACTTACTTGCTCCCAACATCTTTTCCCCTGTAATTGACAGCAGGAGTCTTTCCACAGAAAAATATCTCTGTGATGTTACAGCTGCATATCCAACACTGTACTCCGCTACTTTCCTGTCTTCTCCCCCACATGCAACTCCTTTCAGAAATGACAACCTCAAAAGCATATCCTCTGTCAAGAAAAGTTACACAGTTACTCCCTTTCCTCAGTGCAGAGCAACACGAGTTGTGTCAATTGAGAAACGCTGCCAGAGCACCACAAGCTTTTGACTTGAATGCAACTACAGATTTCTTTCTGGAATCAGTATCAGCTTAGGATCAGTTTTCACAAGCTGGAATAAGATTTGAGGCTCTGAAACAGCACCCTCATGAGAAGCAATTTTAATGGCACTTGGGCAGAAATACTTATTCTTGATTTTACCTTACTTGAAGTATTTCACAAGCAATACTTTATTAAAAATGCTTAGTTAAAATGTCACTTAAACAATTCCAAAGAGTCTGATCATCCTTTACTATTAATCTTCACTCTCCCAACAGCTCTGCAGTCTGTCTCATGAAACTCCTACTGTCTTGTTACCTCATTATTCCCTTCTAAAATTTTACCATTATAGCCCACTTCACACCTCCTCTACCATACTGTCAAATGCTACTGTGACCTATGGTACACATTATAGTTCTAGTTATAGCTATAGAATCAAACCTGCAAAACCTACACTCTGATCTGCCTGTGACATCTAGGTCACCTTTGGCTGCCCCCCAATATCTTTAGCTTCAGCCTCCCCAGCCATCAAACTACTTTGTTCTTTGAGATTTATGGCTGAAAACAACAGAACAGAGCTATATAATAATTCTGCTTACAAAGTTTTCAAGTGTGCTGTAACCTCTTTGAGTGACTGAATCCATGCAGAGATTAATTATATATGGTAGACCTAGAAATAAAGTATCTGTAAAGGGCCCTGCTGGACAGTGGCTTTCAATCAATGATCTAACCCACTTTCCGCTTCTTCCACCCATTTGGTCAATTATTCCTTGATGAAGAGGAATAGGTATGAGGCACCCATGCATCTCCAACCTGAAATAAATTGCTGTCTTTCAGCTCTTTGCTATGGAGGTCTAAATGATGCTGAATACATTTAAATTTCTTGTGGCAGGTTATCCTTCCTTGCAGAAACAGAAACTTAGCTCAAGTCTTCCCCCCTCCAATTTCTTTGCAAATACCCCTGACTGCATTCAATTGGATGCTGGGAGTGGAAACCAAAAGAACTGAAGCTCTGCCTGAGAACATTTGCCACCCACATACTGCAACAGTGTTCAGGAGCTAAATCTTATTTATGAGGCTTAGTTTCATTTCCAGTCCTTTGTGCCAAAAATCCCAATGCAATGTAATTTGCGCACACGGTGGCCACACAGTGTTGGCGTTACTTGCTACACACTAGCCCTCTCTTAATCTGGTCTGGGGTCTATAGACACACTATAGCCCCACAAATGTGTGGGAGTGTGGATATGACAAACAACATCAAGAGAAGCATGTAGAAACACGTTCAACAGGCAATAAAAAATATCAGAGAACTCTAAAATAAGAGATGCTGAGAAAGGTATTAACTCTATTGCAACATTTGATCATGAGCTCAGATTTGGAAGCAGACAGCTTTCTTCGAACATTTCATCAGGCATTTTTCTCTGTAGTAAGCCAAACTATAGATAGCCAGTACCCTTTGGATGAACTTGGGACCAAAAACAAACACATTTTGCTGCTCAGATATCTTTTGAATAGAAGGCAAACAAGTCTGGATTTTGTCATTATGTATTTAGGTACACGTTTTAAAAGAAAACTGACTCACTACCTTCATTCACGTTGAATAATATAAAATTTAAAATTCACTCTTGACCCTCATTCACTACCTTCACTCACCTGAAGGACTTGAGACTGATATTACAGGAACTCATTTTCCAAGTGAGAATGTGTCCATGTGTCACTTTGACATGTGGGAACATGTCTGACAAGGGATCAATGCCAATCTCAAAGGCGAGCCTTACAGACTTTGATTCTATCCTTTGGGAAAGACTACTCTACCCCTTTTGCATCTCTATTTGTCAAAAAAGGGCTGCAAAGACAAAGAAGACAGCCTCAGTTCTGGATGCCTGCCAGGATAATGTAACTCTATCCTATCCTCTTCTCCAAGTAAAGACTAAGAATCGTTCATCATTTGTCATTAGCTCTGGCCCTCCCCGAGTCTCCGAGTGTCAAACTGCAACACAGCAAGTCTCAAACCGTGTCAAGAGTAATACTGTAACTAGCGTAGGGTCACAAAACAAGCCTGACTATCTGGTCTGATCATAAATATCATCCTTGCAAAGAAGCGTTTCAAAAACGCTGCCACATCTCACGGCTACCATCCTTAGGAGCTTTGTGCTGTTTGTAAGCAGCTTCCTCGTCTAAATGTTTGCTACCAGGACCGACAGCGCCCGTCGGATGGGTGGGATGCCTGCGGTCCAAAGCCAGGTTTGAACGCCCCGCTGGGGGCGAGTCCGGACTTGGAGGGCACCGCTGTGGAGGGCTCAGCCACCGAGTTTAAACTCCTTTTCTCCGCGTCTCCCCAGTCCCGTCTCGTCCCGTCCCGTTCCCTTCCTGTAAAGTCGCAGTGCAAGCGTGTGCAGTCGGTTCCTGGATGCTATTCCCGGATCCGCGCCGCCCGGCCCGGCCCGAGGAGGAGTCGGGAGGGCGCTGCCCGCTGCCAGCCCTTTCCTTTCCTCGCCCTTGCCCACTGAGGAGGGGAGAGGTGGCCCCCACGGCAGCCCCCGCGGGGGAGACGGCAGTGGTGGAGCTGGGAGGCTCCGGCTCTCTCCTCTCTCGGACACGGGCGCGGGGTTCCCTGTGGGGAGGGGCTCCCCGGCTGAGGGGACAGCGGCGGCCGCTGCCGACCGGGANCGTCACCGAGGCTCCCGGCTCGCTCGGCTCGTAGCCGCGGCAGCCCCAGCCCCGCTCCCACCCCCTCGCCTGCCTCCACCCTCCTTCCCTTTCTCTCAGTCGCTCGGCGAGAGCACTGTGCCTCCTTTCCCAGATGGCAGCCGGCAGCGCCATGCAGCCTCCCATTCCTCCTCCTCCTCTCCCTCCTCTCCGGCTCTAAGTTAATGCCATGCTGCCGCTGCTCTTCCCGGCACTGCTGGCCGCCTGCCTGCCGCCCTGCCAGGGCTGGAGCCCCTCGGCGGCTGCCAGCGGGCAGGAGGAGCAGGAGCAGGAGCTCTTCTTGCCCCCTGCCAACTCTTCCTCCCGCTCCTTGGCCAGCCTCGAGATGGACCTCGACGGGGCAGCGAGCAAGGAAGAAGGCAGCACCGACAGCCCGGGCACGCCGGCTGCCCCTAGCCAGGAGCCTTTCCCTTCCGCTCCCACCACCTCCGGGCAAGAGCAGCCGGGGCAGGACCAGCAGGCGGGGCAGGAGCAGCAGGAGCAGCAGCAGCGTCCCCAGCCGCAGGGGCAGCCGCAGCCCGCCGAGGACCCGCACTGCAACATCAGCGTGCAGCGGCAGATGCTGAGCTCGCTGCTGGTGCGCTGGAGCCGCCCGCTGGGCATCCAGTGCGACCTCCTGCTCTTCTCCACCAACAGCCACGGGCGGGCCTTCTTCTCCGCCGCCTTCCACCGCGTGGGGCCGCCGCTGCTCATCGAGCACCTGGGGCTGGCGGCCGGCGGTGCCCAGCAGGACTTGCGCCTCTGTGTGGGCTGCAGCTGGGTGCGGAGCAGGCGGGTCGGGAGGCTGCGGGGTGCCGCGCCCCAACCCCAGCCCCCCGCCGCCCCTGCCGCCGCCGCCGCCTCCTCCTCCTCTTCCTCGATTTCCTACCCGCCGGCGGCCGAGCCCGGCCAGTACTGGCTGCAAGGCGAGCCGCTGAATTTCTGCTGCCTGGATTTCAGCCTGGAGGAGCTGAAGGGCGAGCCAGGCTGGCGGATGAACCGCAAGCCCATCGAGTCCACCTTGGTGGCGTGTTTCATGACTCTGGTCATCATCGTGTGGAGCGTGGCCGCCCTCATCTGGCCCGTGCCCATCATCGCCGGGTTCCTGCCCAACGGCATGGAGCAGCGCCGCGGCACCGCCGCCGCCACCGCCACCGCCGCCGCCGCCAAGTAGCCTCTGCCGGTGACCCCCCTTCTCTTCGGCTTGTGCTGTGGAGGGACGCGGATCGGACTCTGTCGCGTTTTTCTCGCTTGCAGCGTGCCACAGGTGCGCGGCGGGACGTGGGGCCGCCTCAGCGCCCGCTCCGGCCCCGAGGGCAGCGGCCTCGAGGGGACCAAATCATATTGTGCGCGTTTTATATCTTTAATACCCGTTTTAAACGAACCTTTTAGTAAAAAAACCCCTAAAAAACCACCAACAAAAAAACACCTAGCAACCTCCCCCCTCAAAAAAAAAAAAAAAAAAAAAAGGCAAGAAAAAGCCCCCCTAAAATTTTAGTGGAGGAAATCAAAGACCCTCCTATTAGGCTGCATTTGTTGTCAGAGTAGCGTTTTTGTACAGGATGTGGTTTGAACGGGTTTTTCTTCTATGGACAGAAAGGGATGTCTCTCTTTGACAGAGTGGAGAACCAATACGGTATATATATTGTTGTTGCTGAAGCTGAACTTTAATGAACCTTTCACACTGTATTTCCTGGTTGAGATAGTGTGTATTTATTATTGTAGCTCGGCGTTATTTGGCTTTTAATACAGAGGTTTTCTTTCTGGAGCCACTGTAGCCTTTTGTTGGTCTGTTTCCTCCAGGGTGGAACAGAGGGTTTGGCTGGCCTTCCTGTCTGCGAACCTGCCACAAAGCTCCTTTCCCCGTGAAATGGTGTTGCTAGGGCTGTTGGTGGAGAAAGGAGAATCCCAAAACCTTTCTGACTCGTGTTTGCCCTATCTGTGCAGTAGATGTGGGTCTGTATACCTGCACCAGGATTGGGTGGAGAGGGGTGGGGAGCACAGTTGTGCCAGAGATCCTCCAAAGCGATTTTATCAGTACAGCTCCACAGACTACGGCTTTCTACTCGGTTTGAGGTCGGGTGGCTTCAGTCCTGGAAAGATGAGGCCCACTCTGAGTTGTGCTAAACAGTGTGGGGCAAGTCTCTTGACTTCCTCAAAGTTCATTCCTCAAAACCAGCTTAGATGCAGTGTATTTGTTGGAGACACAGTAATACTGTACCTTTTTCATCTACCAGTCTGCTCACAGCAAGTCTGTGGGGTGAAAAGGCAGGAGCTGCCAGTCCAGAACTAGATGCCAGCTGCTGCTGTGCAAGCATGCAAAGAAGAAAGATTTCTTCTCTCTTGTTTGAGCAGACAGTTGTGTAGCTTGAAATATCATTTGTTGTATACTTCCAACTGTTTAGCCTTATAAAAAGTTGTTTCGTTTGCCTTAGACACGATTAGTCCAGCTGAAATTTCTAAAACCAAAATATGAGCTAAGTGACAAATATTTGCAATAGGAATTCTCTTTTTTTTTTTTTTTTTTTTTTTTTTTTTTTTTTTTTTTTGTTTTTTTTTTTTTTTTTGTCAACATTGATGTATTTAATTTGCTAGGAGTGCGTGAATTTACTTGGGACTAATTTGGTGTATTCGTAATGTATGGTGGAAATGACTGGATGAAAAGTGTGGAAGGATTAAGTTCTTACTATTCCCATATTTTTTAATTGACAACAAAATAAAATAAATGCATGCTCTATGTGTATGCTGTCTGGACAAAAGGACAGAGAGAAAAAGATCGACAAACAGCAGAAATAAATCAAGATTTAAAAATGCTCCATGTTACTAGGCTGCCTCTACGCCCACTGTGTCTCCTGTTAATCCTATTGTTGTGGTTGTCAATTGAGTAAACATTGCAGTTGCATTGTTTTCAGAAAGTAGAGGATCCAGTGGCTGTGGAAGTGTTCTCTTGACCTGTTGATCCAAAGAGCACCTGCCCCCGTACACCTAGTTTAGAGAGCCTCTATTTTCTTTCTTTGTCATTTCCACCGTGTGCAAACTCTTGTCAGACATTTGACATGCTAGAGAGCAATTCTTTGTCTATCATGTCCTATGTGACAGAGACACCTCTTCATACTGAAAGGCAGGGCTGGCAGGAAAACATGAAGATCCTGCTGACACCCTCTCAAAGGAGAAATGTTCTACATATGGAATAGAACTCAGAAAAGTTGCCATGCTAGGGAATAATTTCATCTTTTGAATGAGATGCATTTAGGCAGAGAGTTAACAATTTTTACTGGAAGTTTTTCTGGCTTTATTCATTCATGATGTATAGTTCTCACTGTGGTGCAGGCAGCCTGTGCTTAAACTCAAGGGTGGAATCTCTTTTTTTGCTTATCCTTGTTTCACCAATGATGTGATACTGGGTTTTTTTCTGAATTGCATCAATGTAAACAAGGGAATGGTGTTAGTGTCTGAAACAGACAGCTTCAGTTATTAAAGGCTTATTATTTTGCAGTTCTTGCAGACATGTAGCAAGTGGTACACCAAAACTGGTACAAAATGGCTTGTTTTTCTAACTTCTATCAGTATCAGCTTGCATACAAACTTTGTGAATAGACAGTGCCACACTCAGAATATTTTGCTGCTGCACTTAAAAAACATGACACAAGAGAGGGATTTTCTCATAGTTATTCTATAAATACACTTGTAACTGGAACTATTATTAAAAATCTGCTATGACACGATTGTTTAGAGCACAGGGATGGCATTAAACAAACTCCAAAGGCAAATCTTGTCCAGAATACAAAAATCTGCCATGTTTTCAGGGAGTACTGATCTCAGACACAATGTGCAAGGAG
Source organism: Pycnonotus jocosus (assembly GCA_013400435.1). Lineage (NCBI taxonomy): Eukaryota > Metazoa > Chordata > Aves > Passeriformes > Pycnonotidae > Pycnonotus > Pycnonotus jocosus. The sequence goes on from VWYP01023826.1 coordinate 353,182, forward strand.
ACTTTGTGGGTTAGGGAGGGTGTTTCCTTAGATCACAGTAACCGTGCGCATAAGCATGTTCCCTTTGCAGAGAGAGACCAGTGCGTGTTTCTGTGCCTTAAAGAGGAGTTTAAGGCACAGCAGGGGGCACAGAGATTACCTGCAGGACAGGCTTTAGGCTGGATCTAGCTCTCTGAACCCTCGGGTTTCAGTGAGGTGGCAGCAGGGCTTCTCCTGTAAAGAACAGACAGTGGGGATGCACTATGCAAACTGTGAGCTTTCTTCAGTCACTGTTACACCTAACATCACTAACTCGGCTCCTGTAGCTGTGGTTGCTACTGTGACTCCAAGTAAACTATAATTTTGAGTAACTTTTGCCTTCATCCCTGGGAATTTCGTGTGAATGCAACCTGGAAAAGGCAAGCCCAGGGCAATGTGAAATGATACATCTGCACACCAGCTAGTTTAAGATTACAAGTTTAGACACTGAAATGTCTATTTTGTTTCTTCTTCACTGAGAGTGGAGCTTTATTGTCTCTTAGCTGGAGTTGATTCTAATCCATTTTTATTCATTTGGATTTATTTTTAAGACCAGCTGGTAGCAGGGTCAGCACGAGAGCAGACTAGTCACATATAATCCTTTATGTACTCAGGGAGGGCATATATTTATATATATTTATCTACATATGAGGACTCACTGTGTAGAACAGAAAGTTAAAGCAGAAGTGAGAAAATGGATGATGAGAAACAAATAAAACTGAGGAAGTAGTACTGATTTTCCTTCACTATTTGTTGGATCATGTTTCCCGGTAAGTTATCCTGACTTTATTTACGTATGAGTGTTTATTGGAAAGCAAGGGATATCTAGGAACAGAGGGAGTTTCTTGATTTACTTTTAAAAATGTAATTCAACTCTATTACATTTGTTTTCATTCCAGGAACCAAGGACAATCTAGACATTCAACATTAGAAGGTACCAGGCTTGTGTGCTAGTGTTAGACTGGTACAATTTTTTCTGTATATTCAGACCTCAGAATTTAATCTGTCACCTGTTTTCACAGATGTGTTAGAAGTATATAGAGGAATATGTAGTTTTAGCATGGACAAAGTTTTGCTGTTACTTAGTGCCACATTGATTCCAATAATAAAAATACAAAAATGTAGTGCAGTGTAATAATAGTTATATATTATGTAAGCACACTGTTGCTCAATAGGTTGTCAATAATCAAGCATTTCTGTATGTCAGGATGTATTTGGATATTTGGGGCAAAATTGCCATACTAGGTTAAATCTAAGAGTTGTTACTTATCCAGGGCTTAGTTCACCAGTGCTTTTGATGATTAATGCAGGACTATTTGTGCAGTGAATGTTACTCAATATGAGTAAGGGCTACTGAACCAGACCCTAAAAAAACCCTAATTAATAGCTCTAGTTGGCTGAATAAGTGTTAGTCATCATGACATCTGCCTGCTGTATGAAAGTATCTTCAGGGCTGACAATACATGATCCCAGGGGCCAAGCAAAAGCCTACTGAAATCAAATAGTTAATTGAAGTTTTGTAGGACTGGAGATCAAAGGATTTATTTTGAAGGTATATATATATAGATATATAGATATAGATATATGTAAGGGTAGGTATGATGTTCTTGTTCCTGTTTGGGTTTATACATGTAGTTTAGAAATCTAAAGCCAGGATTTCTCAGTCCAATGTAGGGCCTTGCCAGTTTGGAAGTTGGCTTCTTTCTGAAGCTAGTATGAAAATGTCAGTTATTTTTCAAGGAGTTTTACAGAATAAATGTAAATTTTTTTCCAATCTATTTCAGGGACAGGCCTCGACTTTGCAAAAAACATTTCTAATGGTTCTGGGAAAACATGTAAATATCAAATCCCAAATGTATTCAGATTTCAAAGCATAAAAAAATCTTTTAAATCAGTAACTGATTTTTAAAAGGATATTTTTAAACAAAAAAATCAGTTTCTGCTTCCCCCTCAGAAGCTGAACATTTCCTTGAAGATCAGAAGTGCATTTGAGCGTTTCACATTGTGATTTTGTATGTGATTTTTTGTGGAGAAAAAAAAATTCTCTTTGGTGATTTGGAACTGATAACAGCTTTTGACAGATAAGTTACTGTATTTCTTGTCCCATCCTCATAATAGTTCTGGTTAAATAAGTTGTCCAAAATAATTGTAAATCACAATAATACTACTAATAAAAAGTAGCTTAGCCCATTTGTTGTGTTTCTGTTCTACTGTGCTGAGGAAGAAAGCAGTCTGGTATAAAATTTGGGATATTAAAGATGTTTATTGGAAATATCTGGATGGTGTTTAATTAGATCTGTGGACAGGTTTCAGTCTCACAATCACATCTCTAACTTTTTATAAAGTTTGGGTTCATAACTGAGTGTAGCAGTTTGAGTATTTATATGTCAATCAGAGTCCCTGGACCTACACGTGGGGAAAACCAGGATCTGAAACATTATTTCTTATTTTTGCTCTCGTATTATCTCGGCAGGTTAACAATGTCAGAACAAAACAAGAGCAAAACTGGAAGATGCAAATATCCTATGAAACACTGTTTGTTTCTGCATGTTTGACTTGTTCTTAGCTGTCGTAGAAAACATCAGCTTAATGAGACATAAATAAGAGATCAGTGCCATTCCGAGGAAGTGAATTCACTGGGAGTGTAAAGTAAAATTGTATTTGTGTTCCTTGTAAGGTGAGCCTTGTTAGTGAGTAGGATTGTACCTTGTTAGTGTCATTCTGGGTGTTGCTAAGCAACATGAAGTGGTTTAAATCGAGATACAGAAGAAGATCGTGGAGGAATTTAAAAAAAAAGAGACACAGAAAAAGCACAAAAGCGAGTAAATGTGCCAGCACATCCTGCAAAGAAGTTGCAAAGTACCAGCTGGGAAAAAGACAGCATTTAAGATCATAGAGCAAAAAGAAAACTAACACAAGGTGAATTAGGAACTTGATTACATACTTCATATTCAGCCTTTCCATATTCAAACTTTTCAGTTCTTTGCTTGAACATTTGATAGCATTTTTGGCCCCAAATGGCACCACTAGTGGCAAAAGAGAATAAAAGCCTGGAAAGAAATGTAAGGCATAAGAAAAATTAGGAAATGACACCAGCATACCATTAATTAAAAGAGAGTTCACTCTCTCTGTTGCTGGCAGCTAAACAATGAAATGGCAGGGCACTTTCATATGTTTTTTATTCCGCCCCGGGGAAGTGGTCATGGCACCAAGCCTGCCAGACCTCAAGAAGTGTTTGGGCAATGCTCTCAGAGACATGGTGTGTTTTTTGGGGTTGTCCTGTTCAGGGCCAGGAGCTGGACTCAGTTGTCTTCCTGGGTCTCTTCTGCCTCAGGATGCTCTGTGATTCCGTCGTTCTGATTCTAATCTAATTTTGCTTCCTATATTCTCTGAGGTTGTAAGGAAAGCATGCTAAAATACCATTTTTATGGAATGGCTATGGTTCTTCCATCACATCTTGCACTGATCCATACCGAAAATACGCTTCTCATTGTCCAACGCCAGAATGTTCATCATAACTGTTTTAAAGCTTTCCACCTGAACTGAAGCAATGCTGGTTGTGACTGCATGTCCCAGGCTGGGTCAGGTCACTGCTGCAGACAAGACTACGTGCTGGAATGCTGTGGATGGCATTCTGATTTATATTGCCAATACTTTCTCACTCAAACACTTTAATGACTACCTACAGAATGTTCCCCTTTTTTGTACCTATCTTCATTGTTTCCAAAGTTTCACTCCATTTGTCTTCTGTCATTGAAAATTAATCACTCTTTAGATTTCTTCTTTCTCACTTGGTATGTCCCTCTTCCCTTCTCTCTTTCCATAGCATGTATTTATCTTGACCTTTTCTGCCTTCAGATTTCCCACCTGCCTTTCCCACAGGCATGTCTTTTGTTATCCAGCCCTTAAAAAGCACTTCAGGAAACTGTGCTGTCAGTTTTTTCTGCTTTTCCACTCAGCTTCTCACCCATTCAGACTGTTCATCTCATGCCTTTGGTCTGTGACACTTCTAGGGCAAACATGAACAGGAAACCTTGTGTTGAGGGTAAAACACAAGTGCAAAGTTGTCTCTCCAACCAGTCCTGTCATCGCAGGACTTCTTCCACACATCTGCCCCAGACACTGAGCAAGGGACCTAAGTTATTTTGTCTTCTGGTAAGTGAAAAGTAGATCCATTTGAAGAGTTCCTTCCTCCTTAATTTCTCAAAGTCCTGTCTCTGAATCACCCTCTACTCATGCACCTGCCCAAAACCCTATCTTGTGCATCACAGGAGCCCTCACATGTCAGTTTTCCCACGTATCCTCAACTGAAATGTTAGGACGTGTCTCATCCTGCCTTCTGCTCTAACCAAAGGTAGGTGTCTCACAGCCAGAGCAGAAATTATCTCACTTAGGAGTGGACCAGCATTGAAAGTTACACTTGGGTCAGGTATGCAGCCACAGGGCCAAAACCCCATTACTTTTAAATTAAATCTTGGATCCTGCAGAGAGTGATCACTGTTGCCCTGGATTATGGGCCATGGGAAAGTTGTATGAGCAACAGACCTGGCAGATTTTTCAAGTGTTGGTCTAGTAGCCTTCTGGCTTTACTGGTAAGTGGCTGAGTGGCCAGGCTAACTCACCACAGCCCTCCTTTTATTGGATGATAAATGTGTACAGCTCAGACAGGGGCTTGTGAGGTTCAGGCCTTATGAAAACTTGTCTGTGTCCCTTTAGCTGTGGACAAAATAATATTTATACTTTTCATACTGGTAGTGAAAGGTTTAATGAGGTAAATCCCATATGGCATTTTGAGCGTGTGAAGCATAATAAAAATGCAAAGCATGAACATGATTCTATTCCTTCTGTGTTCATTTTTGCACTGAAGGCATGTACAGAGCCTTGTGTTGTTAAATTAAGGTATTCTGCACAATTTTGACCACAATTTAGCCAGGCAATAGCTGTACTCTGGAAATGTTTTTCCCATTGATAGGTGTTGCTGAGAGCAGACATATTAAAACAAATCATTACTAAGTGATGAATGTTACTGGAAGAGATTCTAATTAATCCAAAAGAATATGAAAGAATCCCCCAAAGTGTAAGAAATGTTTTTTAAGAGGTGAATGTATGAAAGATTTAGTGTGGAGGTAGCTGGTGGAGATTTAATCATGGGGTTATTTCATTTCTTTTCTTGCACTTTGTGTTTCATCACATTTTCTCTGGAGAATATGAGCTGTGCCTAATTATGCCAGAAATGTAGTTGCTCCTAAATGGAAACTGGAAAGTACTTTCTTCAGGCAATACTTAGTATGAATTCTTGAATTTTTTTTTCATTTCCTCCAGGATGTGTAAATCACTTAATGATGCAGGGTCACATCGTTTACTTAAAGGAGAAACCCACTTTTGGGGCATGATGTTTATATGCAACATCTCATCCAGTCCCTAAGATGTGCATTTCCCATGGCACCTCAATTCCTGCTATGTTTTTGTAGGGTTGCTTAGGGGCTGAGAACATGAACACTGATGTCTTATCCCTCTGTACTCCACCCCAGCTGCACACAACCTTTCCTTCTTTCCTGGAAACACAGGTGTGGTGGATATTACTGTGAATAAATTTACAGCAAGCCTGTACAAGCAGCAGTTTCTCACAAAAACTAAAATAGCAGTAATGGTAGCTCTTCATGAAGAGGACCACCTCCAGCAGACCTCTCATTTCTCTTGCTCGGTTGGTTGCATTCCATGCCTATGGAGTGCTCCACAGCGCCATGGCTATGGACCTTCTTTATAGGTCCACATGGGGCAGCTAAGAAAAACCATATCCACCATTTTGGAAGTGAAATAAGGCTTGGCCTAAAAGTCATTTTGAGTAGATCTTTAGCTGAGCTGTCCAGGAGCTTCTGTGCATTATATGAGCTATGTGTGGAAGTCTTTATCCTATAATCAGAGTTTTGCAGGCTTTTTTGGCTTGCTTTATTATTTTTTTCCCAGAGTTTGACTTTTTTATTTTTTTTTCAGAATTGACTGGGGTTTTTTTTTAGAATTTGTAGATACTACCTGGGAATACTTATTTGCCCTGCATATAAAATGTAATTTCCTAGGCTTTGCTCTAGCTATCCTAATGTTAGAGTGTATTGCCTATGACAAAACCCATCCTCCAAAATGTCCCTTGATTATCTCCATTTCTGAAACAGAGACTCATCTCCTCTCCCCATGAGATGCCCATTGTAACACTTAAAGGCAACAGCCCCTGCTGGGTTAAGACAGAAGAGGACAACTCTTATTTTCTTCCTACAGCTGGAATTTTTCATGCCTGTGACAATTCTGAGTTCCCTGAATTCAGCCAGTGAGATTGATAATGGTGATGCCCAATGCTAACTGAAGTGCTGTGGGTGGAATGGGTCAGAGAGATTTACTCTCCTCCCACACATGAAGTGCAGAAGGAAAACAACATTGGCTAATCTGTTTTCCTACATGTGCAGAGCACAGTGAAGCAGAAATCAGAGACTTTACCCATGTGAGGAAAACAAACCCCCTGCAGCACAGATGCTGAATGATCCAGTTATTCAAAAACAAAACAGGAGCCTTTTTCTGTGCTCGTAACTCCTGCTGATTGCCATGAGAACAGCCCCCCTTCACTGCATGATCAGAAAGTCTTTTACATAGTGACAGGAATAGGATCACTTTTTGAACATTTCCCAATTAATTTCATCAAATTGCCTGTGATTCATCTGATAACTGCACTATCTTTAATATCTTTGTGTCAATCAAGTGGTCTCTATTGCTATGTTTCTTTTGTTAAATATAAGAAGATAATGCAAAACCTATGAGGATGAATAGTGTTAATGACATTTCTGACCAAAAAACTGCATAAAATCACAGTTAAATCCTTCTAACAATGATATTCAGGGAGCTCATGAACTGGAAAACACCAAAGAGTTAATAAATTTCTGTAATATATTTAAAATACCAAAATTCTCAGTGTTGAGGGCTGTAGGTTGGCTGTAGCAATAGAAAGCATTCACAGCAAGTTCCCAAGCATGTGTTGTATGCTATGTGCTATTCCTTGGCAAATAATCGTTGTGCTTAGTTGCTTCCTAATATCTTCCAATCCCACAGTTACAGTAAAACCAGTTGCTCATGACAATGCCCATAAAATATTTTCAAACTACTACTCTGAGTTCCTCAATGATACCAGCATATTTCATCTACCTATAAGACTGTCTTGATTATTAGGGTTTAAAAGGTACAAAATGTTCTTTTGCTTTGACCATCTTCATTTTCTTGCCTTTGGTTCCTACAGCTGCTGTACTGTCTAGTTTTACTCAGCATGTTTATAGTTGTGATTATTCAGGAAGCAGTGGAATATGAGAGCAATTCAGCAAAAACTTTCTTCAAGCAATAATAGGCTTGGAGTTAGCACAGGAACAGAGTGTGCTGGATGTTTCCTTATGCTGCCTGTTGTAAAGAGTGGAGTGTGACTTCAGAGAAACATGAAATCAATGTTTGCTGCAATGACTTTAAGAAATTGATCTTTATTTGTCAGCTCAAAGCACTGAGCAGCCAGTCTGGATAAAGCATAAGGCAAGGAGGAAATATCAGCTCTGTTTTGAATTTGAGGGGTTTAACTTTCCATATTACCATAGTTTTTTGTATTGTTTCAGACAACTGAAATGTAGGGGTTTGAGTTACTTCAGAGAAAGTATAGAATGCATATATATGTGCTGAAAAAACAGATCCCATAAGAACATTATTGATGGGAAGTACCACACAGCAGTCCATGCCTCGTATTGACTCACCCCACGTGTTGCAGTTAACCACTCTGAGCTGACACATCTGAGTCTTCTCCTGGGGGAGCAGGAGGGTGAAACTTCTGAGAGAGGGCAAACCAAGGGCTGAGGGCAGCACTCACCATCCCCACGGCAGGGTCATCCCTGTGCCACCTCCGAGGCACAGCTCTATGTGTGTCCATGAGCTGTGGGCATGTAGAGCTGGCACAGGTCTGAGGAGGTGCTTTCCTGGTGGGGCTGCCTGGTGAGAGAGCTCCACGTTGTGCTACCATGGCTGCCGGTGTGAGTGCAGCTTCAGACACAATCATCATGTGTTCAGGCTGGTCTAAACAGGCAGTCATAGCTGCTCTGACTAACTCTAGTGTCCATAGAACCATAGAATTGTTTAGGTTGGAAAAGACTCTTAGATCCTCAAGTCTAGTCATTAACCTTGCATGTCCCCCTGTTCATCGCTAAACCATGTCCGTAAGTGCCACATCTGCATGTCTAAAAATACCTCCAGCAACAGTGACTAAAGCACTTCCCTGGGCAGCCTGCTCCAATGCTTAACAACCTTTTCTGGGAAGAAATTTTAATTAACATTCAATCTACACCTTATCTGGTTGAGGCCATTTCCTCTGGTCCTGTTGCTTGCTACTTGGGAGAAGATGCAGACTCCTACCTGGTACAACCTCCTTTCAGGGAGTTCTAGAGGGTGACAAGGCTCTCCCTGAGCCTGCTTTTCTCCAGGCTAAACAACTCCACTTCCTGCAGCTGCCTCCCATAAGACTTGTGCTCCAGACCCTACCCCAGCTTTGTTGCTCTTCTCTGGACCCACTCCAGCACCTCAGTGTCTTTCTTGTGGGGAGAGCCCCAAAACTAAACACAGGATTCAAGGTGTGGCCTCACCGGTGCAGAGTACAGAGGGATGATCACTGTCTTAGTCCTGCCATGTTCCGTCATGCTGTCTTGTTTTTGCTTTGTTAGGTACTCATGGGAGCCAGAATTTTTTAAAAAGTGTTTCAACTGAGCAAGATTTTCTGAAGTTGTTTGCACCTTAAGGTGTTGTGCAAGTGGAATCCAAATGTCATGTCTGAAAGACATTTGTGTTTACATTGCCTCTTTCAGTTCTCCAGGTTTCTTGCATTTTCAAAGTTTCACACTTCCTTCCCTAAGTTATTTTTCCCTGTTGGTGGTTTGGCTGCTAGACCCCACCATGACTTTGATGGTTTCCTGTTTTCCCTGACCCACATGTCAGGATATTCCATGTACAATGTCTTAAAGTATTTTCCTGTAATGTATTTCATTGCATATCTTTAATTTTCTTTTCTCTGAGTTCATTTTTGAAGATGATGGCAAAATAAACCAACTACCACAGTTGTTCTCACAGAAGAATCCATTCCTGTCTCTAACTTTGTTAGGTGAGCATTGCTTGTGCCCAAAGGTCTGAGTGATTAGGAGTAACATGACTGGTATTTTAATTCAGGAGTACATCTGGTTATGGTCTCTGTGCACAGATATTTATGCCTTACATCATTAATAACCAGTAATAGTGTTGAATAAGGTTACTTTTATGTGTACATTATACTGAGAATGGCATTTAAAAAACAGGCTATGCTTTGTCTTAAAGGTCAAAGTTGTAAGCAGGTTACCCTTCTGCATATTCAGAAATGGAAAAAATTAATGTATGAGATGGATAGCAAAAGCATGTGTTTGAATAATAATTGGAGGCAGTATTAATGAAAGCTGGGCCTCTGTGAGGAAGAGTATATGAATGGTAACATGATGTACATGCAGTTGACCTGTGAGAAGATGTAAACGTGTGACTTTACTACAGGCTTTCCAATCCTAGCATGAGTACGCCTTTGTGTAAACTTCAGCCAGCCCATTCTGATGTGCTGCACCCTCAAGCCGATACCAAAGCCGTGTTCCAGCAACAAACCCAGCCCCTGGCACTTTGATGCTTCCTCACAGGAGCCCCACTGAGTTTTCAGCTGCACGCTTCCAGCTTTCCACAGTGCAGCTTGAGAGTGCCATTGCTGCACTGCTCTGAAGCACGTCTGTGACTACCTCACTTCTCCTCTTGCTCCAGAATGTCAGGGGTTTTCTGAGCCCCCTCTGTGGGTCCCAGGCAATCGAGCTGCAGTTGATGACCAGCTCCTAGACTGTCCTTGGGGAGCTGCTGGGGTGCCCTGACTTTGCTTAGCCCAGCTCTTGGCTGCTGTTATGCTCCAGATTCTTGCTGCTGGTCATTGTTTTAGTCTCCTGCTTTTTGGCTCTGTATGCTGCTTTTGCCTCTGAACACCTTAGCTCTGACCTGCTTTTCTGTTCTCAGCCACTTCACATGACCTTGCCTGATCCCTGACTGCATCCTTCACTATCTCCTCTGGCCATCCCATGCTCCTGACCTGGCTCTTGGGGTATGAGTTTTTCAGGTGGGAGACTTGGAAAGTGGAAGGACTTGCATCTTTAGAACAGATGGCTCTTCTCTTCGCTACTTCATCATTACCCATGATTAATTTTGAATGTAAATAATTCACAATATTAAAAGCAGCAAACAAGAAAATTTAGGTAGCCACTGCAACTAAAATGAGTGATTTCTCTAAAATATATCAGACAAAAATGGGACTGTATATATCTTGCTTTCATGAGGAAGACAGAAACTCACAGAAATACAGATATTCACAAGACACATCTTTGTTTGCTCTACAGATATGGGTACCTGCTTTAACACCAGTGTGATTTATGATATAATCACAGTCTAATGATGCCATCGAAGACTGGCCTGTGCAATGAGCAAAAGTGACTCATTGGCAAGTTAAAAAGCAGAAAAGGAATGAAAATGTGCATTCACCACATTCACCAGTTGTCTCATTAATGCACAGTGGCATAAAGCACCATGAACACCTCAGTGTGTGCAGGCTCCACAGACTTACCCAGATCAGTTTTATTACCTCAGTATGTGTGTGCTTTAGCCTGCATACCAAATCCCTGTGCTGGCTTTTTCACCCCAGGAGCAGAGCTATGTCCTGTCATGCTCTGCTGGCTGCTTCCCTCTCCACAATGATCTGGCTGCCCACGGCAGCACCCACATGGCTGGGTGCCACCCACCCCACAGCCCCTGCGTACCTATCCATGATTATCCTGTTACCAAGACAGCAAGAACAGTTACTACAATAACTGTGTCCAGAAAGTATGTTTGTCTGCAAAGACCTGCTTTTTAACTGTTTGTAGTGAATTAGGAAAGGATAGATGTTGTGTATTACAGTGCTATTAGCCTAGTAGGAAAGATGTTTAAAATTGCCGTAAATCATTTGTTATGTAGTCCCTTAGCCTCTAGAACAATCTCCATCAAACATTTATTTCTTTAATGAAATGTCCTTTCTTCTCTGGTTGACTCTTTGTAACACAGGAAGAATTGAATCCTCTGTGTGATCGATAAATAACCAGGAATTATTCTTTTGTAACCACTCTGCTTCTAATGCTGCAGCCCCAGTGGTTTCAGCATGGTTCCTCCTGATTTGCACTAGAGAAGTTAAGGTCAGGACCTTTTTGTTCTTTAGCAAGTAAGAGAAAGCTCTTCCAAATGTAAAACAAAGTGCTCCTGGGTGTCCCTAGCAATTGGTAAAATGTCAGGGCACAAACTGGCCTGGCATCCTGGGGCTGCCCATGAAATCTAGAGGGGAGGAGGCTGGTGGGGCTCCTGCAGCCAGCTGTTATCCTCCCACCACAGCAGCTGGCTGACCAGGACACCTCCATCTACAGGCTGGAGAAGGATTGGTGGCAGTAGGAAATTACTCCTGGGTGCAGGCAAACCAAGTGACTCCTCACGGCTGAGCTATAAATTAGTCTCTGCAGCCCACCAGCATAACCTGCCTGCTGATAGCTTATAAATAAGTCAGCTGCAGAGGAGGGTTAATATTTACCTACCTGTCTCAGACAGGTGGCATTCTGAAGATGAAAAGTGTTACAGAAATGCTAGAATAAGTTATCATGAAGCCTCTGCACTGACATATTTACTCACCTCTAATAGCTTACAGAGTTGCAGAAATACAATTAAAACAGAAGAAATCTATAGATTCTTGCCTCCTGATAGCACCTCATCTTCCCATGTATTGATTTAATGCCTGTGCTGGTGGTGTAATATGTGTTTACTGTGTTTTACAAGTACCACTGTGCTGACCTGATTTCTGTGTACTGCTTATGACTGTTTCTTTGCTCCTTTGGGTGGTATTTATTTATTTATTGTTTCTGATGAAATGTATGGAAGCTTACCAGAGAAAGGCAGGGTGGCTTATCCATAGCATAGGCACATATCTGGAACAGAACTCAATATGTTGAAGGGAAGGTATTGTTTTGAGGGTCATTTAATTTATTGTCTTCTGACAAGCTGTAATTCTTCTTTTATTATATAGAACCTGGTCATCAGACACTGATTCTCCACGTCTCAAAACCCACAATGCTGCACAGACATCTGTGCTGTGCCTTCAGCTTAGAGTGCAAGAGAAAAACCTGCCCTTCACCAAGGTAACGTTCCTTCTTCCTTTCTTTCCCTTGGTCCTTCAGAAAGGATTCATAGGCAGAATGACCCAGAGCCAATTTCCAGCACAGGACAAGACGAAACAGGGACATTTATGTTCTTCCTAAGCATGTGGTCTTTCTAACATGGTCATTGGCACTCACAGGGATCTACTACAACTGCTAAGTATGATCCTGGTCACAGCACTAATTGGATGCAGCAGTTCAGCCTGCTCCAGGGTTTGCTCTTTGCCTTAGCAAATGAGGATAAGGGAGGTTCGCAGCCCCCGGCACCCCATCCCACACATGTGGTTCATTTGCAAACTTCAGTGTTTATGGCTGTGAGAGCAGGAGCCAGTTTGGGAGTGCTGGATGCAAGAAACAGGTTGCTTTGCTGTGGATGAAAAGCACGAGGTGTTGTGAAAGCACTATTTTAGATGTCTATTTTAGGATGAGATGATCAGTGCTCTGTAAGTGACTCTTTCTTTCCACGGTGACGGATGAAACCTAGATGGAGTATTTACATGGTAGATGTCTGTACTTGCTTAGATGAATCCCACCCTTAAAGCCAAATCTTAATGTCACCAGTTGTAATTTAAACCTATTATTCCTTGTCCTTCTAACCATACCCTTTCCCCAACCAAACAATCCCTTTCTCTGTCACTCTTCAGTGCCCACTTTGGCTAAAAACATTAATCCTTCCATTTCTCCTTGTAGGTCTTATTTTCTAGACTTTCAAATTTGTGTCATCAGGGATCTTCTGTGCAGGCTGGCCTTCCCAAGCCAGTCCATCCTGGGGTGTAACATGCTCTGCAGGCTTCCTGCAGAGCTGTGCTTACCCTGGTGATGATCCTGCCACTGTACCTACCTCACAGCCACTGCTGCTTTTGGAACACCTGAGCAAATCCCTTAACCTTGACTGCCTTAGGCATCCCCCCACTCTCTCTCCATGCTATTTAATATAATTCTATGAAGAATGGAATAGGAATAGAGTATAATGGAAATTATATCCTGTGAAGAATAAGTCTCCTCCTATAAGCTCTGGATGAGATTCAGAAGCATGTTCCATGACGATATATCTTTTGGAAAAGAGAGGGGGTTCATCATCAGACACATAAACATGCAGAATATTCTGTTTTCTCAGCATTTAACTTTTGTTAGATGAACCCCATCTTGAATGTCCAGATCATATCTCTTCTGTTCTAAAACAGCCTACAGCAAAGCACTAGAAGAAAACAATTGATTTGGCAGGTTCCTTTTCATGCTGTACTCAGTTCTAACATTTCTTGAAGGGTCTTCAACTAATAGTATCTTAATTTTAGGCTGGTTACTTAAAAGGGAAGAAGTTGGGAACAGTGGATGTCCTATTTGTGTGAAGTCCCACAAACATCTAATTACTGGACTGGGGGTTTTCAGAGACCTATTGTTTGACCCATGAAGACACTAAGAAGTCATTTCTTCCTCTAAAACTTCACTGGTAGAGGCAGGAGCCTTGCTTGAACCTTGGAAACAGCACATGTAATACCTTTGTTAAACTAGTTTCCATGGTAACAATTTCATGTCATTGAACATCATTAAAGACAATAAGAAATATGAACTATTCAGTTTGCTTGTGTTTAGAGTTCTATTGACCTCCCTTTCTGAATAACTGTTCTCCTGGAAGAAAAGACTCAGGGCAAAACAACGGATGCTGGAGGTGTAGTTGCTTTGCTGTCATATTATTATCAAGCCTTTCCTTTGATTTTTCAGCTTGGGATTTCAGAATAAACTCTGTAAATATGAGTAGGCATGGAAACGGGGCACAGATATTTCTGTCTCTAACACAAAAATAAAGCAACTAAAGATGACTGCAGTTAAAGGGCTTGTCCAGAGGGGAGTAAAGGCGAAGCATGAGGAGGCTGAGCAAGAAACTATGTGCTGTGATGACTTGACTCCCCCGTTTAGCCTCCTTGCCAGAACATGATGGTTCCACTTCATGTTAAAGCTGGATAAACCACTGTCAGGCTCCTTTGCCACCTGCCCCTCTGGCACAACTTTAAAAATGAAAACCCTGGCAAATCTTGACATATGTGAGCAGCTTAACTCTCCTTGCAAAAATCTCTAGCAATGAAATGGAGTGAGATGCACCAGTAGGAAAATTCAGCAGTTGTCTATCATTTTCCCTGTGCACTGGGTGGGGGATTTTTTCGCTTACATAATTAACATTTGTTTTCTTACCCAATGATTTTTTGTGTACTACACTCTTCTCTCATGGGCAGCATTTGTCACTCTTTCTGCTAGGGCAGGATTGCAGCTCCACCAGTGGAAACAAACCATGTCTTGGCTCTGGCTCTAAAATCACACTGGCTTCTACGCAGAGCTTTTCCAGCAGCCTGAAGGTCTCCTGTGACACATCACCTGCAGGGACATGCACAGCACTGGGGAAAGAATCTTGAAAACTGCTGCTGAGGAAAGCAGTCAATAAGAAGGATTTGTGAATGCCTTCTCCTCTACATGACAGCCATAGCAAGCTGAGAGGGGTCTTTCAAAGTGGGAGGACACTGGGAAAAAAAAAGTCTGTACATTTTTTGTGTCAGAACCAAGCCCACAGATTCAAATATTTCACATTTTTATATTTGCAGATTTGATATTTGCAGATATGATGCTGGCAGCCCATGTTACTCCAGTATGTTAGACTGGGGTGTGAACTGTATCTGGAAGGTGCAGGGTGTAGACTTCAGAAGACAAATGATTCATCAGCTGAGATATGCGCTCAGGATGCTGCCATCCTATGGCAAATAGCTAATTGGCTGCTATCACCAGCAGGATGCCTGAACAGAAATCAAAGGAAGGATATGTGTTTCATTCCTGCCTGGTGGAAAGCTGTTTGAGGGGGCATGAAATAATGCACTGTGTTGCTACAGGATGATAACTCAATAAAGAACTTTCCCTTTTGGACTGACTCTAAAATCAAGCATTGTTTCCACACCAAAAGAAAGAGCTGAGAAACTGTTTCAGGTTAAATGAAAAAAATTAGAAAGCTTTCAGAGAGGCCTTCAGCAGCTTCTGCTGCAGTCTGGGCAACAGAAGGTGGAACACAGCTGCAAGGCAGCAAGAGGAAATGTGATATTCCTGTTTCTTTAAAAAGTTCCAAAATTATTCATATTCAGGTACAGTATCACACTTTTTTTTTTTTTTTTTTCCTCCCCTGGATACTGAAGACTGACAACACCATGATAATTCTTCTCCCTTCCCAGAGAAGCCCAGCATTTTGGGGCACACACTGTAGAGGTGGGAGGACAAAGTTGCATTTCCTGATCTCTGAGTTGAATGCTGTGTCTCCAAAATTCACTTCCTTAGATATACACGAAAATATTTGACATTACACTGAGCCAGCAACTCCCTAACCTGATGATGACAGGCTAGGTGGGTGAAGGGCAGGTGGGTTCCAACTCACAGAGTAGTAAGGTGTGGATTTTCCCACAGCATTTCCAAATGTTGTGAAGGATTTGACATTACCAAGTGTTTTCTCTGTTTCCTTCAGCTTTACAATGCCGCAGCAGAATGAAACACCAAAATCTCAAAGTAAAATGATCTGACATTTTCAAAATATTTTTTTCTGCCTGAATTATTCAAAACATTGAACATGAAACTTCAATAAGCATAGAGGCTCCTAAACTGTCTCTCACTGACAAAAAAAAAATAAAATTCTACAATAATCAATTTGGGTACCCACTAGGATTGAATGAGGCATGAAAAGTTCCTTACATTAGTATTCTGATTTGTAATTTTTCCCGCAAAACCCTCTTAAAATTTAGCATTGCAACTTAATTTTTTAAAATAACATTCTGCCCGCTGGAATGAAAGGAAATCCAGAGACTTTGAAATAAGGAAAACCTCAACCACGACCCCACTTTCAGCTTTTTTAGCTGAGCCCTGAGTATTTTCCCAATCCCAGGGCAAGCAGTTCCCCAGGTTATTGAACTGTTTTGGCCCTGGCTGTGTCTACCTGATGGAGCTGAGCAGAGCTGCTTCCAGCAGGGATCTGGAGATTTTGGCTTTGAGACAGGCTCCTTTACAAGCTGCAATGCTACTTGCCCAGAAAATGTTTGGCTGATCTGACAGAAACCCAGGATGAAATAACAAGCACAAAACTTTGGATTTCAATTATCAAAACGTTTTTCATCTGACTTTTTTTCCAATGACCTTTTAAAATGAATTCAGCCTTCTTGGCACATTTATTATCAGTGAGAAAAGCAGCCCTTACCTTTGAGCCTACACATGATATTTTCCTTCCCTTTTTTCACTTTCTCTGCTTCACTCTCTCTTTTAAACCTTAGCAACCCTTCTATCTTTTTCCTCCTCTTGCAGCAAATCCCAAATCTGAGCAAAAATATGCCTCATTCTCTTGGTACAGCTTGGGACCTTACCATTTACATGGGCATGAACTATGGTGTCATCTGACACTGGCACTCATTTCAGATGAAAAAGTGATGCAAAGGAGGAGGGGGAGGGCATTGCTATTTCAAATGATGTACATTACATCAGATGCCTTTTCTTTTTTAAAAACTCAGTGTCCTTTCTTAGTCCTAAAAAAATTTTGTCCAAACCTCCTTTCTACTTTGAGGAAATTAAAAGCTGTGACTAAGGCTTGTCTCTATCAACAGCTCGAATCATTCTTTAAAGAAGAAAACCAGAATCTTGTCTCTTTGTTTTCACACAGACTCCAGTTCAAAGGAACTTGCTTGAGGATAGCATTTAATTGACCTCTGTGATGGAGCACTTGCAGGATGCCTCTTGCCTAGCAACAACCGCCAGGTAGGAAAGCTTTAATAACTGCTGGGATTTAGACACCAGGGAATGCTCTTGCACAGCTGTGATGGTTTCTGAGCAGCCCAAAAGTGAGCCAGGCTGGCTCTCCTAAAACAGCCTTAGACCAGGGAGGCTGGCTCATAGCTTCTGAGCTGAGCATCAGGAGGTGGCACCTGGATCTCCAGGCACACCAAACCCTGCTCTGTCCTGCAAGCTGTGAGGGTTCACACAAGCACACAGCAGTTCTCCTTTACCTGTGAGCCACTGCTGGGGCTCCCAGGCTCTCTGAGCTATGCGGGTCAGGTGTGGTGGCTTTCAGCTTTGCATACACAGCTTGGAGGTCAGGCTGGCTACTCCACCCAAATGGCTTTCAGAGAATTACATGGGAGCTTGACATTTCAGGTGGTCACCAGAACTGTATCTTTTTTGGTAAATAAGCAACTGTTACCTGGTCAGGGTTCATTTTATGCAATAAAGTATGTTAAGTAACAGACCAACCAAAGGAAAAAAAAACGCAGAAAAGGAGATGGTACTCAAGTTTAACCAAATTATTTTAACAAAGGACTTTTTTCTGCATCTTCAGTTACTAGAAAAAGAAAAAATTTCCAAAGCCTGCTAACAGACAGGGTCTTTCTCCCACTAAGAACATGTTGGGGTTCAAGTCCTTTGTCTTTTTAATATAGGAGACTTTGGGAAATGAAGCTGATGAAGAGAATATAGGAGAACAATCAATATTTCAATTATCCTCATTCCAGGCACAGTTTTTTGGGGGGATATGCAAATAATTATGCTGAAAAAAGTCTTTGAGTGCTAATAATGAAGCATTTCCTACATTTGTCTTACTGCCTTCAAAAGTGCCCTTCCGCTAATACTCGGCAGTCTTTTTTTAACTCATTTTTTGACTGCTTGAGAATTTTATATCTTTTATACATACATATACGTATTTATTTGTGTGCTTGCATTTGTATGTATGTATAGCTTGTACACCATTCTGATGGACTTTGCAGTCTTTTCTCCTTTCCACCCATTCTTCCCCCAGATCCATTACTTTTCTTGGGGTAAATCCTCAAACCACCCATGATACATAACGCCAGAACTAGAGACAAGAAAAAAAAAAACCTGATAGTTACCATTGTACTCCTAGTCCTCCTCTCTTTTCTTCCTTCTTGTGCATCAGCATCCACAACCACACATGGGATGGCACAAGAGAGGTAAAT
Organism: Pycnonotus jocosus; assembly: GCA_013400435.1. Lineage (NCBI taxonomy): Eukaryota > Metazoa > Chordata > Aves > Passeriformes > Pycnonotidae > Pycnonotus > Pycnonotus jocosus. The sequence goes on from VWYP01023826.1 coordinate 371,471, forward strand.
ACAGTCAAGCCTTGCCAGCTGCTGCTGAGAGAGAGAAGGGCAGGCAGATCTACAGCCACAAGGGTTGGAATGATCTCTTGGGATAGGCTAAATAGGGTAAAAGTGGATTGTTTGGACAAAGAGAAATAAAACCAGTGAGTTCTCCCCAAGTGCTGAAGTATCACATTTGGACCACTTCATATCTGGTGGTCTGCACTGGTTTGATCAACGTCCTCTAGCGGAGCCATGCTTTGATGTTGGTAACAACGGGAGAAGACAGAGACAGCAGTTCACATCTCACCCTCCAGAGTGCAGGAGAAGTTTCCAACCTTATGCTTTTCTTTCCTGTGCTTTTGTCCTAGAATGTGTCTCTGTGGGCATTTGTATCCTGATGTGACTGAGCTCAGGGTACCCTCTGAGAGTCAGCTACAAGATGGAAGATGGAGACCTGAAATCAGCATGAAGCTGAGTGCAGCACAGAAGCTCCATCCTACAAGGGGCTGTAGCTTGTGCAAGTCCAACACTGGATGTGTTATTTCAACCTGGCTCAGAGCACTACCAGGACAAGCTGAAAAAAACCCATGTCATCTCATCACTGTTTTTTCGGTCTAAGCCTCTTATAGAAACATGCTTTTCAGACATGTCTGGGTAACATCTGGAATATCTGGCCATGAAATTTCAGGGGAAATTATATTTTCTTGAAAGTGTGCTACTTTTGGTTTCATTCTGATGGAAAACTGAGGAGTGGACTTTGTTCTCTTTTGAATGAGAGGGTGTTTGTAGCAACATTATGGACAGCAGTTGAGTTAGTCTCCATTTATAACATCTGAGAGTTAAATCTGGCCTGCAGTCGAGCCAGTAAGTCTCATGGGATCTTATGTACACTGTTTTGAAAACCTATTTTTTAAGAAAAACAAAGGCAGTTCCCTTAATTTGAAGCTCATGATGTTTGCAGTAATCCAGCTACACAAAACCAAATGCCCCGCCAAGTAAAAGTCCATTAGGCAGCAAACAAGATGTTTTTTTTCCTGGTGCCCTGCTGCTCTGCAAGAAGGGCCAGCCCTGTTTTCTTCAGGAGAGAGCACAGAGACGCCAGTGCATGTAGACCTCAACAAGAAGGGATGGCTGAAAGGAAGGCTGGGCTTGAGTTTGGGCAGATCCAAACCCTGTTCTCATGCAGGCTGCCTGGTTGAACTTGAGCATCGCTTTGCTCCTCTTCCCATCTGTCAGATGGAATTATTGCTCCACTCAGACACTACAGGAATAGGGGCCAGGCAAGAGCCTGTAGCAGCAAGATGAAGATTTTTCTGAGCTTGCAGCTCCTGACATCTGTGCTGGTAACAAAAAAAGCCCACTGGTGTGGGTGACTTCATGATGAGGAAACTGCATTGAGACCTGAAGCAAACTGAGACCACTGGCTTCTTTGTCTTAATGAAAGTAGCTGAACAGAGAGTTATTTCCAACCATTTTGATCTGTGAATAGGAATTCTGGTTCTCTGGGGGGTTAGGGTTATAATTTCCCATTAGTGTTCATGCTGCTCCCCAATATTACCTTCCCTTGTCTTTTGCTTGCCTCCTTTCTTCCCCTTCCCCTTCAATTCCCTATTTCTAATTCACTGTTCCTGCTTTTATTTTCTTCCATCCATCAGTTCTCAGAATTTTTTCAAAGCCAGACTAACTGTTAAATCACAGCCTTCTTTCACAAGCTGCGACTCCTCATCTGTGCTTATATTTTAACCCAAAATGTACTTTTTCCATCTCAACTCTCAGTGGCTGTAATAAGCAGAATGCCTGAGAAGCACATTTCTATTGCATAAGGAAGGGAGATCAAGAAAAAAAATCCATAGCCCTGAGACTCCCAGGAGTACTGGGAGCTGATACCACTCCTTTTGCCCAGTTTTGCAGGTACCAAACTGCTGTTTTCTAACCCAGCAACTGGGTTTACACTGATGTGACAATGTCTATATTCACACTGTAATCAACATCCACCTCCTGGCTATATTTTAAATTGGATTAGGGCGTGAGTTTCCTTCTCATTTTACAATCAACATGAACAAATGCTTTGTTTATCAAAGCAATCTGAGTGATGCATAATGGAAAGCATTAGATCTATCTGGAACAATCATAACCCTGGAGTAGGTGCGTTACAATAACGGGAAATCTATTCTGCTAAAAGCTTCCTTCAGGATCATTATCTAGAGACCTGCTAACCCTGCAATTGTTCCCACAGCCCCAGTGCCTTCTTCAAAAACAAAATAAAGACCATAGCTGCCTGCTTCTGAGTATGAGCAGCCCAGCTTGCTGGTGCTCAGATGGATGCAGCTCTCCATGTGGATGCAATGCTTCCCTCCCCACATGATGAGAAAATGTAGACCGGGTGCTTTGAATGGAGATTTCCCTGCTAGTGCAAATCTTTCTTGTTTAAAGACCTTGTGGGAAAGAATGCCTCTGTGTCTGACAGCTTCCTCGACTTTCTTTTTACTAAACAGGATAGTTTTGTATATAAACCAAATGTATGCTTCCATTTCCAAAGAGTGAGGGCCTGATGTATGTGTATAAATCAATGTACAAAGTTGTACAAAGTTGATTTTTACAGTGATGTTTTTATAAAATTGTAAAAAATTGCTTGCTTTCTTCTCAAGGCTATTTACTCATTGATATATGGACAAGAAATATTTCTGGTATTTTGTGTGACTTTTTTCTGAGCTCAACAAATGAGTCCCCTATAATGACATTTATAATATTTATATTGTGCTTTATTCATCTGACTAATCTTGATATTTATAAAATGGTTCATGTCAATACACTCAACTTTCTTCACAAACTTTTTGCTGTGGTTGTTATCATATGCAAGGTGAAGCAGACTCACTCAGCCTAGGAGGGGACAGGGCTTGGTAGGAGCAGGGGAGGGACTGAGTCTTGGTTTTGTCTCCAGCTGGTTGGAGATTCCCCTGTGGGCTCAGCCCCTCTGGGTTACTGTGGAGGTCACTTCTGGTCTCTCTTGGCTACGAGTGGACCATTACATTATTATCACAGAAACCTCCTTTAGTTTATCTACTTATAGCAGCATTAATAGCTCTCAGCAGAGCTTTGGAACTCAAACTACAGATGCAAAAATAATGATGAGCCAAAATGCAGAAAAAATGGACAAATATCAGCAGGACACTCAGATTTGCAAAAGAGATGATGCCTTGCAAGGCTGTCCTGCTGATCGCCTATTATTAATCCCAGGAGGGATCTCAGTTAACTTGGATACCCTTGGAAAGGCAGTGCATGGTGAACAGTAGTTGGAGGAGGTGGAATTGGAGAGGAAATGCTTTATCAAGCGGATATTTGAGTGTGTTAGCAATTGAAGGGAAAACAAAGGCAGGGCAGGTGAGTAATATCTGTGGAAAAGCAAAAACCTGTAGAGAGTGAAAGATAGGAAAGAAGCCAGGGGAGAGCTCTGTGCCAGTGGGGAAGGAGAAACTGGAGCCTGTGCGAGAGCTCAGCCCCCTGCAGCCCTTGCTTCAAATCCTGGCTTGAGCACAAAGTGCCTGCATGCCCCTGAGCGGGAATGGAATTGGACAGTGGATTGCACTAACCATGGCAACTCACCAGCTGGAGCTGTAAGCATCACTCCTTACATGCCTGCCTGCACCTCCTGGTGCACTGCTCCTCTGGCAGAACCCATTCCAGCCTGTCCTCAAGCCTAATAATGCAAGTCAAAGAAATTAAAACAATTTTGTAGCTGACCTGGCTCTCTGACAGCAACAAAACCTCCCACCACTTCAGTAATACCCAGGGTTCACTAAGGCAGGTATATGGCATTTCTGTGGGAATCATTTTACATTACTTCTCTGGAAAAGAGATTTTCAGTGGGACGAGGGAGGACTTCCCCCAGCCACAGTACTTGGTAGATTTCACACCAAAATAGTTTTTTGGTGGTGTAATTTTGGGGTTATATTATGTGATATCATATTTGTTGTACTATTATTGGATTGTTGTATTATATTTAGGTTTATAATATTTTTTCAGTAATATCAAACATCTCACTGATTTAAAATCACACTTCAAATTCTCACAACAAACAAGGGCTGATGGCAATTTTTTAAGGAAATCCTAAGCCTTAGGTTTCAAGTCACTCCAGTGACATTCATTCCCAGGAGCTTTGGGCCACAATCCGAAGGGGTTTTATTGAGGACTGATAGAACATGAAAAAGCAAGTGTCTCTTGAAGACAGCAGAGACCCTGGGAAGGCAGGTATGATTCTCCCTCTGATAACAGCTGCTTGCTGCTTCTAAAGAAAGGATGATTTTTCTGAGCAAAGTAACCATCTACTGAAAGGAGCCAGGATCCTTCTGCCACTGAAGTCAAAAGAAGAGCTCGCACTAAGGCACGTCATTGCGACGCAGTACCAGGAAAGTAATTTTTATTTCTCATTACTGCTGTGAACTGGATAAAGAAGCTCTTAAATACCTATCAGAAGTATGAAAGGATGCTGTTTATCTGCTGGGAATGCATTAGAAAAAGGAAGATGTCAGAACCTGAAGAGAATAATGTCTTTTATATAGCAGTCTAATGCAGAGGCCTGAATGCACCAGTTCCAGGAGTGGAAAAAGATGTCACAAGTTAATACCCATTTGAATTTTAAATACATTTGGTGTAGACGGGCTGCCACACCTTTTGTGCTCATTTGCTTGCAAATATGGGGGAAGTCATGGTTTCCAAGTTCAAATAAACTCAGAAGAGAATTTTCAAAGTTCGTATGCCCAGCTGTTCAAACAAACAAGCATTGCATTCATGTTTATGAGCGTTTGTACTGGAAGTGACTGCAGATGTATTCAACCAGCAAATAAAAATGACATAATTTGATTTATTTGACCAACCACAAGAAAATAATGTGCATATTAATGAGTGTGAATAATTACTCAAAATTAACATTCAATCTACAGAGCAGTAGGATCATTAAGCTGTAGCAAATAAACTTAACTAAGGAATAAATAGGAAAGAAATTTGTGATCCTCTGGCAGTTATTAAATAAATGGGAGCAAAGACTGCATTAATTGTATAAATTATTCATTTTTAATTATTTGTTCGACTGTGGTAAGTATTGATAATAACTTTATGTCTCAAGGAGGAAAGAATGATGACAAAGAAACTTTGCTTAGTCTCCTTAACAATGGTAAAGTAAACAAAATTGGTGAACGAACTGAAAAATCTGGGGGTGTTCTTAAGTGCAGCTAGGGACATCTTGTTGCTCATTGTTTTTTCTTCTGTCTAGCCCTGTGCACAGCACTGGTGACCCTTTTCAACAGACATGCATTTTGAAAACTTGACTGATTAAAGTGTTGGTTGGAAGAAGAATTACACAAAATAAAGCGAGCCTTGATCCATGTAAAGGTTAGATGACAAATGGCTAATACACTCTCTGGAGGAGGTGCATGGGCTGCAAGTGAAGACTGCAGCAGCCTGGTGAGCTGGTTTGATTCTCAGCAATGTGATAGCAGAAACATCGTGTGCTTTGGGGATCCACGAGAGCGTGGCAAAAATAAATTAAAATTCTTCTACTTCTCAGCATGTAACCTGCAGCTTTTGATAGCTGCCAATACACAGTGGTAATCCCTGAGCTCCTGAGACCTCTTTCCTGAAGCAGGTGTTGAATGCAGAGGACAGCAGGGACGGTTATCTTGGAAGCGCCAGCACATCATCCTCCAGGTATTTTCCCACCAGGACAGGCAAAGCTTCATGACTTCCATGCTAGGTACTATTCTAAAGACAGAGCTGCAGATCTCCTCCTGGGCTTGTCTCTGGTATTTGCTTTGCGATCTGGTTCGATGAAATTTTCAGATAAGACAAACTTTTATCAAAAATCTTGGTTCTGCTGCTTTAACCTGAGAGAGCATTACCTTGACTTACCTTGACTTACAACAGTGCTGCCCTGTCTCCTACCTTGTCCCCTGTCTCATATCACCTTAAGGGTGTATTGCCTTCTTGTTCCCTTTCTCACATCTCCTTGAGAGCTTGTTGCCTTAAGCTTCTTGGCTCAGCAAACTGGGACACCTGAAAACTACATGGCATCAGCAACAGAAGGCAAAGAGCTTTCAAGCTGCCAGAAATTTTGGAAAGCCCTAGCCAGACAAACCACCCCCATTTTATTTCTAGTTTGTGCTCCAAAGCATATGAACAGCAGAGTTTTTTGAAAAAAGAAGTGCATTCCATATTTTTTTACTGGCAATAAAATTATGAGTTTATTGAATCAGTTAAATCAATTTGGCTAGAATGTACTCAAGGAATTCAGGATGAATTAAATAGCATAAAAAATTTCAGCACCAGGAGTATGATAGGCTTACAAGCAGTCAAAAACCATTTTAGAGAGAGAAGCATTAGACAATCATAACCAGAAAGTGCCACTCCCAATCTACAATGGGTGAAAATTATTTATTCCATTAAATACTGTGTATGATATGTACCTCCCATGGTACAGAGCTGTTTTCTTGAATGATGATAATGATGATGATGATGATTTTCTTTCTGTGCAGTTATATATTCATATATCCACTGGGGTCTTTTATTAATGAAACACAATTCCTCTGTGCAAGGAATTGTGCTGGACCTTGGCAGATCCAGCATTAGTTCATACTACCTGTATAAGGTGTCTGCAAAGGAACATATGTCCCAGTGAACGGCTGGGCACTAATAAGTTGTTTCTGTGTGTAGCTGTTGTCTATTGAGAAATGAGAAACTGGCTTTCCATTTCACATGGTTTCCCTCTGAAATGAACTAACCATCATTTTATCCAAGTTATTGCTCTGCTGAAATAACCCGAGGGCCATTCAGCCTCCACGCAGTGAATGTGGCATTCAGCAGAGCAATCCGTTTGACTCTCCCCCACAGTCTCTGTTCGCTTCCAAGGAGCCTGCTGGCCTCGCCTGTATCCCGGGGACAGCGTGTAAGGAATCGCGGCGGGATCGGGAGGCGCCGCTGGCGGCATGAAGGATGCTGTAAGCTGCGCCATCTTGTGTAGCTACAAAAAAAGCCATCTGTCAGCACGAAGATATTCAAGAATATTTCAGGAGGCAATCAGCATCCATGTAGCAACTGCCCCAGAGTGGCTAAGCTTTAGGAAGGCTCCTTAGGATTTTCAGCTGAGTTTGCATCCCAGCTCTAAATCCAGGAAGTTTTTCTACATTTGCTGCATAATGGCCATCACCCAGGATATAAGTGAGGCCAGCAGGCTTCTTGGACGGAGGGGACAGCAAAGGTGAGTCAATTCCCTGTTTCTCCCTACAAACCTGCACCAAAGGTCTCTGTTTTGAATGTGTTACAGAATCAAATGTGCAGAATTTGAAGTTAAGAAAGTTTAAGCACCTAAGCAGGGGATAGGTATAAATATTGTGTCAGGATCTGTCCCTGGTCTCTTCCACGAATGTGAATTCCCCTGATGTAAAAAGCTGACAGAAGGCTTGATGCTCCAGCAGGTGATAGATTCATGCAGATCTCTGCAGCAGTGACATTTGCATCCAGCTGACTCTACCTGTGTAGAACAGCAGGAATATTTGACAGCACAAGGGAAGAATCAAATGAAACCAAGCAAGGAAAATAGCAGCATTTAAAGCATACACGGCAGGCCTATGCTATGTCCTGTTATGGAATTAAATGGAGACGTTCTACTTTTCTCAAAGTGTTCCTCTGAGATGGAAGATGTGAATTCGTATTTTGCTAAATGTGGAGTGAGAGCCAGCTGACTTTCACAATTAATTCGTGATAGATTCAGTGTCCTGGGGAATATGCTCCCTCTTTCCTCCTGTTTTATACCCAGCTTTGCTAGGAGGAAGAGATAGCCAGCTCAAATGAGTCTGTAGGGGCTCGTTTGAGAGGGCTTGGTGCCGTCTGCTGAGCTTGAATGCACAGACAGGGATCAAGAAAGAAAAAGATGTTGAGCCTTTTAAGGCAGAAGGATCTTACATTGCCTCCTGGCGCCAACATGTTCTCCTTGTCCGATAAATTGGGCATTTGTAAAGTAATTTTTCACCGAGTCTGTGCTTCTCCTAAGGATGATAAGTCTTTCTAGTGTAAAATAGATGTTTTTTGAAGTCCAGCTCTGGAATCCTAGGGAGAAGATCTTTTTGCTGGAAACATTATTTGCTCTTGGAAGAAGCAGCATATGTGCCAGGTATCTGTGGTATTTTTATTATGACTATAGGCAATGTGTGGCAATTATTTTCTGAGAAATGCTGATTTTCTAGTTCATGCCTTTTGTTTGAATTTTGGTCTTTAATAGATGAGCTTTGGGATCTGTGAATGTATCACCTCTGTGGCAGAAGTACAACAGCATTTTGAAGTTAGCACCCAAAAGAGCAGTGGATAAGATGTAGACACAAAATTAGAGCTAGACCTCCCCCCAGACTTGTGTGTTAACAGGCTCTACAGAAAGTTTCTGCTGGCTTTGGTGACAACTGGATCTAACTGCAGACTTTGGTTAAAACAAAACTTTAACACTTCATGTTAGCCTGTTGGGCAGAATCTCACTTCTTTTTTTTTTTTTTTGGATACATTCTGTGTAACTTAAAATAGCTGCAGCATATGCTCACTTCTTTCTCATTAAACATTTCCAGGAAAGTCTTAGCAGTTCTACACGTGGAATAAGAAGTTTAGCCTCAGTTTCCTGGACAACATGCAGCAATTGAACCTATAACAGCACGACTAAATCTCATTTAAATCCACAATTGTCTTTAAAACCTGACCTAGTCCTTTTTTTTTTCCATGTCCACCTGAGATGGCAAGTATTTTGCAAGAATAGGACCAGGTATGAGTGACACCAGAAAATCTTGGGATGCAAGCTCCCTGCTTGGGAACTTTAAAAATCCATGATGGAAGGATTGTCAGTGCCAGGCACAGTTAGTGTCTTTGTGAATTGGATCATTTCAGCACGTAACACAACCCCTTTAAAGGCAGAATATCATGTAGTAGGCACCTGGTTCACTTTCATAACAAAGCCACAGACCTTTCTGAAGATGTGGGAGTGCTAAGTCTTGTGCACAGCCCAAGGAGGAAATGCCAATGTCTCAAGCTCTTTTCAAATTTACCATGTTTTTATCAATAGAGCTGATAGTTCAGGCACATCACTGATAGTTCCCATATATAAAGGACTCATTTCATATGTGCCATGGGGAAGTGCTGGTTTCCCCTTGGAGACCCTGATGCCACTCAGGCTGTCTCTGCTAAATACACATATAGTGCCGTTTGGTAGTGGTATTCTATTCTACAAGTTGTTTACCACACATACTATTTATAGCTTTTGTTATCAGAGCTTGAGCATCTGTACCAGAGATGTCTGTACAAAGTGACAGAGATCCATACAGTATGCAACAAATAACCAGAGCTGACATGACGAGGAATGTTCCTGCTGTTAAGCTGGTTTGTTAGGGTTTCACTTAGTGACAGATAAAGATGATGGAATACGAATTCTCTCTGACAAAAAATTGGGTTTCTTCCCAGCAGCTCAGAAATGCCTGAGCCTCAACACTCTCTGCCGTCTCCTTTGCCTGTCTGTATGATATGTGATGAGCACTCCCCATGCAAGCAAGTTACTCCTTGCAGGCCACAGTGTCTCATGTGGGAAGGCAATACTTTTTTTTTTCTTTTTTTTTTTTTTCTGAACCACCCCTGACCACCATTTGGGAGCAGATGGATACAAAACAGCCAAACAGGCATTCTGGGTTGCTGGTATGTTTTTTCCTTCCCCTGCATTTGGCATAGCACAAAACAGAAGTGGGAAAGGCTGCCCCTCATGAAGTCCTGCTTGGTTTTCTTCCTGAGTAAATTCCCTTTCAATTGTGATCAAGAAGAAAGCAGTAACTTTATACCAAGGATAAATGAAAACCTGGCGGAGGGACAGCAATTCCTCTCCCATTCTACTGTAACAGCACCACATTCTTCACAGCCAGTTTCACAGGAAAATTACAAGCTATCTGTTTATTGAAGCGTGCTCGGGGTTAAATCCCGCTCGTCTTCTTTGCGTGAATGAGTGAGCCTCATTGCATGAGAAGTTTGGCCAGGGGCAGAGCTGGCTGGCAGCCTGTGCCCCACCTGCCCCCGGCTCAGGGCGCAGCTCTCCGCATCCCTCTCCGCTCTGCCGCCCCATCCAGCCCTGCTTGTGACGTCTCAGGCAAAGGGCAAAAGATGACAGGATAAGGCCTTGCACGTACAAGCTGCAATCTTCGCAGAAGTCTGATTGTCTCATCATCCTCACATCAAGGCTATGACGAGGAAAAAGCCCCACGGTAACTAATCGACGGGAGAGTAACCAGTCAGCTCCGGGGCTGTTTGTTTTGTGGCATAAAATCATTGAATAAGCAGTAACAAATGTTTCTGCACTCCCTGCGCAGACCTGCCAAATCAATTCAGAGATATCAACAAGAACACTTTAAATGTTTTGGCAAGAGAAAAATTTCTATAAGCCATTGAGGTGCTTTGTGCGTGTACTTTCAGGTAACAAGCCTTGGCTCAAAGCCCTGCATTCAAGCATCACTGAATATCACTCGTATTCAAAAACTAATCAGAATCAGCATTCAAGTGCTGTAAGTGCTATGTTTCCTACAATTCATCTAACCACCATGAATAACTTGGAAATAATTAAGCTTTTGACCAAAATTATATGCTGCATAATTTCAGTCTATAGACTTGATTTGTTGAATCCAAAATATTCCATGGATCATTATTATAGCTGGACACATTTTTTAGAATTAATGATCAATAATTTGTATATTGTGACAGATCATGCAGAGTTGTATTGCGTATTTGGCATCATGTGTATACTTGATAAACACTGTAATAGAGTACCTCCCAAACACATTTCAGCTAAGGAAACTTCTGATCCTACATGGAAATAATGCAATGCAAATAATTCTGGTTTATTGTGGAAGTTCCATTTTATCCCACAGAGATGGACTTAATCCTGTGTTCAGAGGGTTGAGTGGACTAGATCTAGTGTCAGTACAACACTGATCATGCTGATAACATAATTATCTAAGTACATACCTACATTTATCAGAAGGGTCCTGACTCTAATGCACCTTGGCCTTTATGTTTGTTGCTCTCCCTTGCTCCTCTTGAGTCACTTGCTTCCCCCAAGAAGTGACTCTCCAGACCTGGTCAGGGGTGCAGGGATAGACTTAGCCTGTGGAACCACTTCAGCAGAAGAATTGCTTTGGCAGGAGAATTGCTTTCAGAAGTTATCAAGGGAATGAAATGTGCTCATATGGCTCACATTTTCACAAATACGTAAAAGACCATGTGGAGCTGTATGCCTGGCAAGAAATAAAAATCCCATCTCCTTCCTTCCATATTTGTTGAGACAGTCATGAGATTTCAACTCCTTCTTCTCCACACAGCTGGCATGCAAGAGAAGACTTGCATCCCACAAGTGCTGTGACAGATGTGCTGTATTACTACAGCTGGGTGTTCCTGCTAGGATTGAAGCAGAGAAAACAGTGTCTTTGGTTCCCTTGAACAGAGATGTGAAAACATAAAAAGCTCTCACATATTTCCTTAATATTAGGAAAGCTAATATTCCCTTAAAAATAGCTCTGTCTTAATTAGTCTGCTAGGGTGATGCAACTACAGTACAAGGAGAATCGATCACTTTCATTAGGCTTGGTAAGTAAAACTACCTCAAAAAATAAATAGGCTATTACATATTTCCATGCCTACCTCAGGAGGTAGCATATTCATTATATTCCAATAAGCTCCAGATAGAGATAAAAATACACCAAAAATTTGCTACGGTTGAAAAATGCACTTTTTTTCCTGTGCTCTTGCAGGAGATGCTGTACTTTTCACCATTTCCCTGCCATACTGAGCTGATCTTCCAGCCCAGGAAAGCAGATGCTGTGCATCATTGCTGTTCTCAATGCAGCAGAAGCAAGGAGCCAGCACACAGCAATTTCCCCAGTGCTTCAGCCCCTAGTGATGTGTAGCTGCACTCACCCCTGTCTGGTGTGTACAGGCACCAGCAGCCCGGGCTCTGCTCCCTCTAAGACATCCTCTTCCCCATTATGGGCTTCTCTCACCTTCGGCTCATGCATTTCCAAGCTCTGTGGAGCAAGGCTCACTCTCAGAGCTGGCACAGTGACAAGGCTCAAGCTCTCCACGTTAAGTAAGGTCTTCAGCCAGAACTATGGTATAAGGTCATAAATCACCTGCTTGATCTGATCTTAACAGAGGAGATGAAATACTTGGAAATTCAGCTGGAACACTTTGTGAGTGCCCTAATTCTCACCAGCATGGGGTACTTGCCTGGTGCTCTTTGGGCAGCTGGATGAGTGTTGCACAGCTGGCTGAAAGCTGCTTTGGTTTACCCAGTGAAAGCAAATACTATCTCCTACAGCAGCTGTGTTTCAAGCACAATGAGCTGCATCTTGATTGCTCTCTTTGAGTCTGCATTGGCTACTCTACCACCTGCCTCATGGACATCTGCACTGAATACACATCCCATTAGTTCAGGATTCACGTAGCTTGTGCTGGTGTTGAGAGTCAGAGCACAGTAGAAAGCACTGTCCTAAAAATTACTTAAGTGAACATTCTCTCATTAAGACAAAGAGCACCTGTTTCTCAATGTGAAGTGAATGAATATTTTCTTAGGAGAATTTTCCCCAAGCTGACCATAAGAGTTCTATGCCCATGTGCTTTTATGATTATTACTTTAATAATGTCTTTCCAGGTGAAAAAAAAAAGTAGGGAGCAGAATGTCTTACTGACAACAATTGGTAGGGACAACACTGTCTCAGTCTTTGTGGTGTTTATTTAGCTATTACACCCACTGGATGGTGGGATAAGGAAGCTGAAGTGGGAGGTTTGCCCCTCAAAACCAGTATAGTTCAGAATTCATGTGCTTCTCTTTATAGATTTTCAATGTTTTCTTGCAACTTGCTATGTGTAATTTATAGGGCATTTCCAGGCAAAGGATATGATTCCATACTCAGAGTTAAGGTGTATTTCCCATAAACAAAGGATAGGAATGTTTTTGACAGCACATACATGTTTTTTCTTATTTAATCCCATTTTCTCCTCTTCCCTGGATGACCTTGCTAAATTCACATGTCCATGATGATTTATCCCAGCCTTTGCTCGGAAGTGTGTCAACATTACTGTGGTCAGCCAGTCAGCAAAGCTCACAAGCGAAATGCACTATATGGCTGCTACAACACCATTCAAGACTCGCAGAAGAAGAATACCATAAAAACAACAAATGTTTACAAGGATTAAGCTGAGCGATTTTCTACACCATTTCCAGCTGGACCAGGGGGCTTTGCATTAAGCTAATGAGAGGTGAAAGCCAAATTAGATGTTCTTGATGGAGCTTTCATTGTGTGTGGGCGCACACTGACTGCAGACGCAATTATTTTTCAACCCATGGGAGCTTCAATCCATAGACTTGCACACCACGTCAAGCTGATCCAGTAAGTCTGGCCCCCAAATCTGACCCAGCTAATTCTTGTTCTTTTCTGGGAAATTACTCTAGAGCAGGGAGGAAGAATGTAAAATGATACGTGCTGCTCTTGCTTGGCTCCAGCCTGAGAGGGTAGGTTTGCTTACAAACACTTTCACATTTAACCTACATTAGGACTAAAACCAAGATCCTTCACATCACTGCCAATATAGAGGCATAATCAAAAAGTGAGGAAGACCAGAAATGTTATTGGAAAGAAAAAAAAAGACAACAAACAAACAAACAAAAACCCCCCAAGATGGAACAATTAAAAATAAATTATTTGTCTTCAATAAAAAGACAGACTTATGGAATTGTTCATAAGTTGCAATAGCCATAACAGACACGTGGATGAATTGACAGGATCACAAGAGTGTTCACCTTCTCAAAAAAGTACACTGAAGTGAAAGCTGATAACTATTTCAAAGGAAAGTTTGGTTAAAAGGTATGTAAAAGGAAAAGAGACTCTTACTCTTCAAATTTTCGTTTTTTCTTCATCTTCAAAACTAAGTTGAAGGAATTAAGGTCATAGCAAAGCAGATCAAGTTACTTTTATGCTTAGCAGACCAACCCTTGTCACTAGAGTGACCTGTGGTCCTCACTGTTTGCAGAAGGGGAAAGTCTGATTTTAGCAGGGTGCCTATTTAACAGCATTCACCTTCAGAGGATGCCTTCTTAGCTCCTAGATGCTTGGATAGCATCACATAAGATGATGCACCTCCATTTGAACTGTACACTGAGGGCCAGGGTGTTTTGGGGTAGAGGTGTTGGATTTGTATGGCAAGGGTTTGATAGCAGGAGTGGCTTCTCTGAGAAGTTGCTAGAATGCAATACCAGCCAGTTCCAACACAGACCCACCACTGGCCACCTTCAGTGACAGTGGTAGCACCTCTGGGATAACATATATAAGAGGAAAAGAAAATAACCTCCAGAACAGCATCAGAGAGAGCAGAGAATATGTGAAAGAAACAACCCTGCAGTCACCAAGATCAGTGCAGAAGGAGGGGCAGCAGGTGCTGCTCCAGGCATCAGAGCAGAGATTCCCCTGGTGCAGACCATGGTGAGGCAGCTGTGCCCCTGCAGCCCATGGAGGTCCATGGTGGAGCAGAGATCCACCTGCAGCCTGTGGAGAGACCCACACTGGAGCAGGGGAATGTGCCTGAAGGAGACCCCTCTGAGAAGCCCATGCTGGGGCAGGGTCCTGGCAGGATCTGTGGACCCATGGAGAGAGGAGCCCATGCAGGAGCAGGTTTGCTGGCAGGACTTGTAGCTCTGTAGGGACCCACCCTAGAACAGTAGAAGGGACCCATGATGAAGCACTTCATGAAGAACTGCACCTGATGGGAGAGACTGTATTGGAAAAGTTTGTGGAAAACTGTCTTCCATGGCAGGGACCCCATGCTGGAGCAGGGGAAGAGCATGATGAGAAGGAGCAGCAGAGACAATATGTGATGAGCTGAACTAGACTCCCACTCCCCATCTCCCTTCACCACTCAGGAGGAAAGAAGGTAGAGAAAACTGGAAGTGAAGTTGAGCCTGGAAGGAGGGAGCAATGGGAGAAGGTGTTTTTATGATTCTGGTCTATTTCTCATAATCCTGTTTTGTCTTTCACTCTATTATCTCTCCCCTGCCCAGCTGATGGAATGGCTTTGGGCATTCAGCCAGGGTCAACCTGGCACACACATGGAACAACTCTGTAACCAACTCTGCCAACCCCTGAGACTCTGCTATGGCATCCTGGCATGTCTAGACAAAATGTATGATGGAAGTTGACTCCTTCACTGTTGCTGATCAGCAACAGCCACCAAGACTGCTGCCATTGTAAAGAAGCAGATTAAATGAGCCAGCCTTAACAAAATCAATGGAAAATGCCTTCACTTTGTGTTGGTGATTTTTCCTCCATAAAATTATAAGCAGTTGTTTCTGCATGCTTTCCCATGCCAAGTATTTTAAATATCTCAATCCACCTATCTACACTGTTTATGTAACTGTAGATGTCCAAATCTACTAGGAAGTGACTCTCATATGTGGCCAGTCCATCAGATGCAGCTCTCTGGACCCTATGGGGGAGGAGCACTTACTCTCTTACCCCACCAGGAAAGTGGTACAGACTTGTCCCTCAGCACATCAGCTCCAAATCAGAGGGAACTGAGCATAGCTGTCTCACAGAGGTGATGTTAGCCTGGCCAGCAAATGTTCAGAGAGCTTACAAAGAGATTAGATGGTGATGTTCTTGTTTGGAAATTCTGGCAAACCACTAGGAAGACTGACGACAACATAACAGCAGCCAGGGCAGCAGTGGATGGTTTCTGGTTCTGTGTTCCTACATCAGAATTACAAACAACATAGTAGTGTTAAGATTTGTAATGGATGTAAACCCACATCCTTTTTAGGAAGTCTAACTTCTCAGGAAGTCTAAGCTTTTTCCATGTTTAGATATTGCGGGGGGTGGGGGTAGGGAAGAGAGAAGAGGAACTGTAAGGTAATATAAAGCTGAGATAAGAATTACTTTTAGTGGGAGAATACTGAACTTTATAAGGATGTGAAATCTGATAAGACACAATTAACATAAACTAAATACCTTCCTCTTTCTCCAGTAGAAGAAAATAAAAACTCTAGACCTCCCCTATTTCCTTGAATTAGTAAAGCGGCATCAGATCTGCTTTGAGCCCCTCAGATTCTCTCTATTCCTCCTCATGTCAATGTAAAACTCCCATCCATTCATTTCTCTGCAGTCATGTAACCACTTAATTACTTTCTTATTGTCACTATCCTTCTCTAAAGGCTGATTTTTTTTCCCTAGATATAATTTCTTTTAATTGCATATTCTTTGTTAAGTAAAAAGCCATACTATGCAGTAGATCACTGAAAAATAGATTTATTTATAAAAGAGGTGTAAAGATCTCCCAGGAGAGCTGAGTATCCTCACTGCCAGCTGAAATCAGCAAGAGCAAAGACTCGTCTCCAAAGTTCAGTCTTAAATCTGTAACTGGCTGTGAATTTCTGATCTCATTAGGACTTTTCTCCTTCCTTGAACATGTATATTCCTGTGTGCATTCCCACACATTTCTATAGCAGCCAGGTGCTGCAGTGGGCCAGTATAAATGTACTGGGGTTTTGTAATGATATTGCCAAAGAAACAATGCTCCAAAGCAACTGCATGGGATTATTAGGAGATGAGTTGTCTGACGTTAGTAAGGTATTTAGTCATTGGGCAAACATCTACTCCAGACTATGTCATGATGGTTTCTGCTCAGAGTTTTCCCTTGCAAAGTCCCCAAATATTTAACAAGCAGGATGCAAAACGCTGTTCGCTGGGAGGAACCTACTTCTTTCTGAAAAGTGGCACTTCCAAACATGGAATGGTTTGGATTGGAAAGGACCTTTAAAGGCCACCAAGTCCAAAGCTCTTGCAATGAACAGTGACGTCTTCAAACAGATCAGCTTGCTCCCAGCCTTGTCCAATCTGTCTGTGAATGCTCCCAGGGACGGGGCATCCACCATTTCTCTGGGCAACCTCTGCCACCTTTTTACCGCTGTCATCACAAAACATTTCATCCTAATATCTAGTCTGAATCTGCCCTAGTGGTTTAAAATCATTATCCCTTGTCTGGGTAAAAAAGTCTGGCCCCAACGTTAAGCTCCCTTTAAGCACTGAAGCTCAGAGATGCTTTGGCAGGTCCTTCACCCAGTAACACCTCCGAGGGGGAGAGGGGAACTTGGTGATCGACACCTCAACCCCCTTTCGGAAAGTGTGAATGATCTCGGGAATGGGTAGGGAAAAGCGTTTAGGGCAGGAATAACACCTCTCTGACAAAGACCCGCACCTCCGGCGCCCCGCCAAGCCGGCTCCACCCTGCCGCGCCGGGGCCGGGCCGGAGGCAGCGCCCGGGCGGGGACGAGGCGGCCTCTCCGTGCGGGAGGAAGAGGAGGGATTTCACCTGCCCAGCCCGGCCCGGCCCTCCAGGTGCGAGGTGGAGCAGGAAGCGGCGGCGGCGCCGGAGGGGACCCGCGCCCGCCTCG
>VWYP01023826.1:389069-431142 GCA_013400435.1 Pycnonotus jocosus
CTGCCCCCGGCTCGGTTCCCCATCACCCGCACCCGGGGCTCAGCTGCCCCCCCGCTCCCCGCCGCCGCTGAGGGGCTGCCCGGCCGGCGGGACCCGCCCGGTGCGCGCTGAGCCAGGACTCCTTTCCTTGGCGGCACCGTCGGCGAGAGCCTGCTGACTCTGCCTTTATCCCCGTGCGCTGCCGCCGATTTAATAACCATCAGTTATTTAAAAGGAGTGGTGGGATGGAATCGCATCCGTAATGTTTGTGCGGTGGGGCATTTCAGTTCCAGCACTTCTAGTCAGAACACTCCCTTTTCTTTCTCTTTGAAAATGCTAACAAGAAAAATTATTTGATCTTTACATCCTCGCTTGCTGGAGTATTGATTATGCAAGTGACTTCACAAAGTCATTTTCCCTGGAGCCAGAGGGGCAGCTGAACCCTCTGTAAAGAGCAGAAGCTCCTTGGACTGTGTTCTGTGTGGGATCGTACAGTTGCCCGAGTTTTTCAGCAGAGAATATTATATATATAGAGGAATGGGTGAGCCATAAGTACAGGGAAATGGAGTGGCTTATATGCCCAGCTGAGGCAGATGGTTTAATGCTCACTACCAGCTCTGCATCTCTTGAAATTCCTGGATACTTGTTGAAATCCCATGTATCTAACCCTGTGTGCGACCCCAAAAGAATTCCAGTTATGAACATAGGGACAGTGTGTGTTGTTTTCCTCAATTTCCAAAGCTGCTTGATTGCAAAAAATGCCCATCCTCAAGTCTAAACAGTCTGTTTAACTGCTAGCAGTAGTTCTTTTAAAGGCTCTTGAAGTATGAGTCCTTATGTACAAAATAATTGGGAGTTATTTGAAGCGACTGTAAATTACCTAAAGAATCTGATGTGAAATTTATGCTTTTTAAATATTTCTATTACCTTTAACTGCACTGGTTCTGCTGGAGTTCAGGCCATTATTGTCATAAACGATACACACAAAATGTTTCCTTTGAAATTGGGCAGCCCTGAGGTTTAAGTTTCAAGCTGTGAAGTCTTTTAAATAAAATATTTGCATTTAATGTATTGCCACTGAGTTGAGTGAATAACAGCAATTTGCCTCTCTAAGCCTCTTCAAAGGAAAAAGAAAGAATATAATGCTGTTTAATAATTGTGTTTTGTTTTCAGAGTAAACAAATATTTAAAACCTTAGATGGGTCAGCACTAGAAGCAGAGGAGCTAGACTGTCCAAAGATCTTAGCTTAATCTAGAGGAACGTGAGAGAAAGAGCTCCCCAGCATCTGGCCTTGCCCTTTGGCAAATCCTGAAGTTGCTCTTTAAAGCAAAGTTAGTAACAGTGCAGTCAGTCACACAAAACACCACTGACAGACCCAGTGGTTTGTTGCCACTGATGGTGGCCCCTCTTCCTGCCTCCTTCAGTCCCTTCCTTTCCAACTGCAGGCTTCTGCCCGCTGGTCTGTCTCCTGCACAAGCACCACAACTCCTGTGTGCCAGGTCCTTTGCCATCCTCTCAAATTCTCTAACGTGGTGCCTTCCTTCTCTTTGAGAACCCCCAGTCCCCCAAAAAAGAGGTGGCTCAGTGTCAGCTCCCCTGGCAGCATGCGTTACCAGACTGAAGGTTGCGATGGTGTGAGTGGGACATGAGGCAGAGGGGAATGGTGCCTTCCCAGGTTTGTTGGCACGTGAGATCTCGTGTGTTCTTCCTTCCAGTGGGAGCTGCTGTTGTTATTGCACAACCAAAACTGTTGGAACACTTCCCTGAGCAAAGGTTTGTCCTGAAAGCCCAAGACAGCTCAGGTTGAGATTTTCCTCTGCGTGCCCATGTAGTTTGTGATTTTTAAGGAGTTCCTCTTGCACTGGTGCTGACGTTGATGCTGCTTCTGCTGTTGCTGTGTTTTGGCTGCTTCCCTTTCCTTTGTTGCAGCTCCCTCCCTTTCAGCAAGGCCGGGTTTAGGCTGGGTGTGCACATGGGGTGTGTATGAGGCACACGTGGCTTTTCGTGGGGAGGGGTGATGCTCTGGTGGGACTGCTACAGATTTTGGTGTGCCTGTCTCTAAAGCTGTCTCTTGTCAATCTTGGTGAAGTTCTTTCTCCTCTCACACCCGTGCTCCACCCTCTCCCAACAGGTACAGCATTACAGCAGTGTTCGTCTGGGAGGGTGTAGATCGAGTGTGGCCGGTCGCTTTGTCCTCAGAGGAGCTTGTGGGTTTTCTTGAGATGCAACTTTATGCATAAAGTAAATTATCAAATGAAAGATTGGTTCTAACTTATAGCTGGAAAATTACGGAAAGAAGTATTTAGTGTGCTGGCTGTGCACGGATGTGGGAGTGTGAACAAAGTATTGCATATCTGACCTTTGTAAATGTGTTTTCCAACTAGAAACTAGTTTCTTTGAGGCACTAATAATGAAGTGAATTAGACTTCTATGCTATCTATGAAACATAAACATTTCAGGTTTAAATTATCCTTATGAATGTGATAAAATCTGCATATGTGTTCTGGGCTTTGTCTTTAAAATGTCATTGTTATAATAAGTGAATTTAGAGAAGGTGGCATGCTGATTCTTGCTCTACCCTCCAGTTATCTTTTTCTTGGCAACTGACTGATTTGAGTCACACGTCAGTCTTAACGTGTAAGGCTGCTTCATTTAATAAAATAAAAACCCCCAAGCTGTTAGCGGGGTCATTCTGATGCTCTGACAGAATATAAATAACTGCCCTGTTTGTTCTCCTCTGGAAGTCAGTGGAAAGTGCATTATTTCCATTCTGAATCACCATTTGTTCATCCAATTGAGACTTCTGTTTTTAAGACTACAACCAACGTACATGTACATGTTGTAAGTTGTTGGTTTGGTTTGGGTTTTTTTGCTTGCCTGATGCCATTAACAGTCTGGAGTGCTAACTTTTTACTCTCTAGAAACGAATGTGGTTATAGTAAATTATTCATAGTGTGTCTCAGTTCTGGTACTACTACCTTAAATTCTCCACCTAAGGGTAAGAAAATACCCCTTTTTCTTTTTTCCTTTTTTTTTTGTTTGTTTGTTTGTTTGGGTTTTTTGGTTTTTTTTTGTTTTGTTTTGTTTTCACAGTTCCAGAACTTTGTGTGCTTGAGATGTTTGTTTTTAAGAGGTGGGCTTGTCTGTGCATGTTTTTCATTGCCTATAAGTCTGAAGGGATGTAGAGGTGATGGGAAGGCTTGAGTGAGTGTGTGAGATGGTGGGAATGTGAAAATGTTTGAGGATTGATACAGTGAGCTAGCTGAATTTATTGTCCATAACAGCACAAATAACCACCAATTTGAGTGCCCCTCCACTAGAGATCCTCAGTAAGATCATTATCTCTAGAGTTGTGTTCCTCCAAGAGCTGTACTCTTGGTCCTTGCCTTACTGACACACAAAACTGGAAGCACCAACAAATAGCAGCCACCTGGCTACAAAGTGGCCCAGGAGAGAAGGAAAGGGAGGTGATGAACCAGCTCCTGAGCCTGGCTCCTTCGGTGGCTGGTGTCTTTTTTGTGCCTGGGGTTGTTATTTGATGTGGTGGTTCATCAGCCAAAAAATAATTAGGGGAAAGCATACTGAAAAAGATTATTTCTTGGCACTGATTCAAGGCAAAGGACTAGTCAAGGGAGAAACAAGGTGAGAGGATTGGGGGCTGATGAATCTCATGTCCAGAGTACCACGATGGACCTGGGACGTGGAGGAAGTAATTTTTTGCTAACTAGAAGGTTGTCCTCCTCTCATTTTTATTACAATTCTGTGTGTTGTCCTGCTGTACTGCAATGAGAGTTTCTAGACAGCAATAATGTTGTAATAGAAAAAAAATAAGGAGAAAATCTACTGAAAAATAATCTGACTTCTTGAAATGTGTACTAGCAGCAGCAGTATTTTAACAAATGTTGCTGGGGTTCAGTTTATTATTGTAGCCCCTATCACCCAGCCTAATTGATATTTATACCGGTATATGTTAAATGAAAAGCTTTGTGATCCACAACTGCCAAACCCTCAGTCTTAGACAGAGGCTGAACAACTTTGCACTTAGTGCATTCCAGAAATATTTCAAATTGGAAATAGCATGAGGAACCATCCTGTGCTGAGAGCAAAGTCAAGATACTTTTGGCTTTACCTGTGTTGACCAAAGCTGTGGATGACAGGGGCATGGCGTGTTTGCAGATTAGTGTAGGTGATGGCTGAATAGCTCCTTTCTTCACCAGTTTCTCGGTATTGATCCCATTCTCATATGCTTTTTGTAATTGCTGATGGCGAAACATAACCCTCTTCAGGTCCTGGGCAGAAGAGCAGTGAATGTGTGGAGCTGTACCTCTTTGTGCTGTGGCTGGGTGGGATCAGTGATCATGCTGGGTTATTCCTGGGGCTGTGGGGAAAGCTGGGTGCTGCTCAGCAGCACTGTGAGTGGAATGTGCCTCTGAGATGAACTGACTAGTAGTTCTCTTATGGCAGCAAAGTTCTCCTGTTCTCTTCTGGGTGCTCCCTGGAGCTCTCCCTTTGAATGTTTTCTGGTATTGGTGTCCTTGCAAGAGCTCCTAGAAAGACTCAGCTGCAGCAAAGCATGTATTAGCTAGAGAATATGGGGAAAACAGCCTTGGATGCCAGTTTTGATCTAAATGAGCTCTTTTTTGGACTGCTCTTGCAAGCTTCTGTTAAAATATTGGTTTAAATCTGCACTTTTAACAATTTCTGTAATTTATAAACCTTTGCCCGACTGGTGGAAACACTAAAGATACCACTTTAACAAAGCACTTCCAGCAGTCTCTGGGACAGCATCCAACCCACTGATGCTGCTCAGGTGTTTCTGTCAAGTCTCTGCTCTGGGGGGGAACAACACACCCATTGCAGCAGGGCTTGCTTATTGGAACCAAACCATTAACCAGCTCCTGAAGAGCAGCTGCTGACTTTTGATGCTCTCTTAGTAGTATTCAGCCAACAGAGCCGGGTCACCATCACTTGGTTCGTGAACTTCTCAAATCTCTTGCAGATGTTACCATACAGTTTCTTCTTGCTTCACATCTGCTTGTGCCACCAGGGTGTGAAGGAAAGGACATGGGCTGGGCTACACTTAATGGATTGTTGGCTGCTGGCCTTTACATCAGAGCAACATCTTGAGTTTCTGTGTTGTTTGGTGACAGAGGCGAGGGTTTGCTGCCTTCAGCTGAGCCTGCCTGGTGTGAATAGTATTGATGGGACCTCCTGGAAGACTTTCAGGTAGACCTTCAGCTAAAGGAGACATGCATTTCAAGTATGTTTGTAGGATCCAGTCTGCCTTTGAGTGCCCAGGCTGCCATTACTATGGAAAAAGTGATTTTTTAAAAAAATCTGTCTCCTGGACCAGGGATAAGGTCTTTGTTTTGCCTGTTCTATTGTACACCTTTTAACAACCATGCACAAGGATGCCATGTGGCAGCCTGCTTTGAGCTGTGCCTTTTGATTTCATGGGGAGCAAAGTGCGTGTGGTTACTTGATGTCAAACTCTTATTTTGGGAGGTAGGGTAATGCTGGCATTTTGGACTTGGCCCTGGATTTTCTGAGTCCCTGGCTGTGAGACAGAGGAGAGAGCAAGCTTTGATAAGTGGAAAGAGGTGATCTGGAGTTCCTCAGAAGTGGAAGACTAAGAGCTGACAGGAAGATGTTTGGCATGGGAGGGATCCCTGATTGCGAAATGTGCTTTTACACCTTTGTTAACCAGAGCCAAGAGTAAAGAGCTGCTCAAACATGCTCTGAGATGTTGTCCTCTTGCTGGCTTAAATCAAGGTAGGGATAAAAACTGTGCAAGCAAACACCCCTTTGATCAAGGGAGGCTCCTGCAGGGACCTGTGTGGTGTCAATATTCCTCCAGCCAGCGTGACATTTTCTCCTCAAGCTGTGCAGACCCACATGTGGAACATTTTATACATTGTGTGCTGGTGGTCAGCTCATAGACTCGGTTTGCTAAGCTCTCCATCTCACCTCTACAGAAGCAAGAACACTTCAGATCTGTAAAATAATAATTAGGAAAAGGCAACTGAGAGTCAACAGTGTCTCCCACTTGTGCTGAAAAAAGCTTATTTAAAAAAATCTATTACACGAGTTATATGAGTGTCTGAATTATCTTCCAGAAAGATTGTAGAGAAAGTGGTGTAAGTACAGAAATGTATAGTTGTTGGGATGGGTTTTTTTTCAGTTATTTTAAATCTGAAGGTACCTTATTCCTGTTAGGCATTACAAATTAATGAATGAACAACTTTTGAGTGAGCAGCCTTGGGTGCTGACAGATCTTGTCTGGTGAACTGTGCTGGAATGGCTTGTAACATCACTGTGCCAGAAGTGTCTGCCCTTCCTCCCTGATGAGGAGGAAGATTTGTGATGTCTCACTTGCTTTGCATCCCCATCCTGGCTATCAGTTCAAACAATCAGTGAAGATGAGGGGGCTGTTCTGTGATGGCTGATGAATGGGTATTCTCCCCCAGGTGCCCTCTCCTGAGGTTACCGTGGCATGATAGCAATTGGCACCATCTGTCTCTGAGAGTTTACAAGCTTTGCAGATTTTATCACTGTAGTTTTCTGGGTGATTCCCTGAAAGTAATCCTTTCACAAAATATGGACCTCATATCCCAGACAAGTGTGGTGGTGGAAGACAGGTCCAAATACAAGGAGATAATAATGTACTGTGGAGAGTAGTTTACATTTAAATGAAGAAGGGGTGGCTGTAGTTTGTGATGGTGCTTGTGATCTCTTTTTGCTGCTCACAGCACTGTTCAGGAGCTGAAAGGAGTCCAAACAGTGTGTGGGTCCCTGACTAACTTTGCTAAGGGCTTGAAGACTGTGAAGGCAGTCACCTGGATTATATTGCAGGTGAGACTGGAGGAGTGGATGATTCTTGGGCAATTGGGTGCTGCAGTTGAACTGGAGAGCTGGACTCAAATTGTCAAAGATGTTAGTAAGACAGGTGCAAAACAACTGAATTGGCAAAGCAGGGAGACGTTTACTCTTTCAATTATTCCGTGATGTGTTTTTTGGCCAGTTTGAGTGAGCTGTGCAGTGAATTGTGTTGGAGGTGATGCACCACCACACTGAGTTACTGTGTTACACCCCTTGCTTCCACCCTCTTGCCATGACTCTTGCAGCAGATTATGTGTGCTGGAATAACCTCAGCAGGCTGTGAGTGAGCCTACAGGTCAGCATCCCTGCAAGGGCTTGGAAGAGGCAGTGAGCCTCCAGGAGAGCCTGCTAAGCTCTGGAGGCAAGCAGCATCCCTGTGCTATCCTTGTCCTGAGCTCATGACGTGATAGACTGCAGGGAACAAGCCTGTTCTCTGGAGAAGTGTGTTGGTTGTGTGGGTTCAGATCCCGCTGGGGCAGAACAGGGGTTTGGATACGGGTATTTCATAATCTGAGCAAGTTGCTGCTACTCGTCTTGCTCAGCAGCCTGGCTCCTGCAGTGGCTGAGTCAGCCCCATCCAACTGGGTTTCGGTAAAAATGGCTGTCATGGAGCAAGCCCGTGGTTTAACTGGAATGAGCAAACCAACAGTGTTTGCACATAATCTGGGATAAATTAACATCTGGGATTTCGTCGTAGGTTTTGTTTTCTTGGTCTGTCTGGGGCTTTTTTTGATTGTTTTAATCCATCCCGTCAAGTCGTGTGGAACAATCCATAGATCCTTATGGGTAAATTACTGCAATAAAATGCAGCTGTCAAGCCCAAACTAGTTGGACTCTGTTCTAGCTCCTGCTTTGTGTAGCAAGGCACTTTATGTAGCCATAAAAACTGCTGTTCTGCCAAATCCTTTGATTGTGTATACGTACACACGCTCTGTGTGAGTGCTACTGCCCTGACTGTTTGCCAGCTGTCTTCTACATTGCACTCCCTCTTGTGCGGGAAAAATGGCCTTTTGACATTTAGATATATATGTTAAAATTACTATGAGATTGTCAGATGCAAACACAGTAAATAAATTTAGGCTGAACTCTCTGGACTGATTGAACTTGTGTTTTACGCTATGCAGTTTGCTTCTAACCCCAATGGGAGAACTCTGAGCACTAACATAAAAGTTTGGAAATACCATACTGTGAAGAAAAAGCTGTGTTTGTGCAGAGAGGGGCATTACTCTAGTAACAGAGGGATGCTGCGATGAGACAATTCTCGTGAAGGCATGTTCTGAAATGAAGATGAGCAATAGAAAAATCTAGTTGTGGAAGGGAGGGTGTAGATTGAGATTAGGGCACTTGATGAAATATCCAAGGGAGGCTACAAAACTGTAATTGCATAGAGGAGAAAAGAATAGGGTGGGATCAGCTGTCTGCCTCAGCTATGAACCAGCTCAGGACTGGAGGCTTTGCCTTTAACATCTTCTAGCTGAATGATTTCATTGTTGTATATGAAAGAGACGAGATCCAGCTTGGCCATGCTTCCTCATGTTGGTTTGGATATCCTGTGCGTCATCGCTGTGCAGCAGCCATAAGGCGTGGAAATTGCTTCTTTTCAGGAAACATGTCCAGTTACTGGTAATCCTAATAAAAAGGTATGCAGTGGGAGTCACAGACAAAGACAGATTAGTGTGAGTCACGAGGAGACTCACTTGTGTTTACAAGAACTCTCCAATAAAGGTGCTCTTTAAGTGGTCTCTCTATGGTGCTGCTCATGTGTGGCTGTAGTTTGGGGAATTTTAGCCATTTGTTCATTTATTTTTAATGACTTTGGGATCGCTGCATATACTTTCCACATGTTTCTTTTATTCTCTTCCAGTTAGATTTGGTAGTCTAATGCAGCTTAGCACATCCCTAGCAGCTGGCTGCTGTTGGCATTACAGCACCACACTCTTATTTCTTGGCCAAAATTATTGTCTGTGGGTTTTCATCTGTGCAAGCTGTTTGTTTATGCACTGAAGGTATATGTTCTCATGTGGGCTTCTAGCAGGCATCTTTGCTGGCCTAATTTGGTGTAGATGTGCATCTTTCTTGCCTACTGCTGTGATGATATGTTGATCACTGGAAACATTTCTATGATTCTGGGCAGGTCCTATTTAGGAAAGCTGAGGAATGGGATAAATCTATGCTGGAAAATTATATTGAGCTGACAAATATTTCATATTCTTGCAGAGAGATCAGATGAAGAGTGATTATATGGTCATGAAGTCAGCAAGAGGAGGGAGAAGGAGGGAGGAAAAGCCCAGGCAGCAACATTTGGGTCTTTTGAGGGATAGGGAAGATGATATTTTGTTTTGACCCTTGTAGGAAAGCTTTGTTTATTTCAAAATGTTGAAAATTCCTGTTCTTTGGTTTCAGCTCAGGGTGTGTATTTGTTTTGATTTAAAACTAGTCACGTGCTTAAGGCTATGCTTATATTTAATCCTTGTGACTTAAAATTAGAGCCATGTTCCAGCATGTGGTGGAGGAGTGCTGGCTGTTGGTGGTCCTGGTCTCTGTCCTGCCCAGTTGGCTGTGCTGTCCCAGGGCTGGAGAACGGAACAGTAATAACTGTTTGACCAGAGAGTTAGAAACAGACCTGTCAGTAATACTTCGAAACTTACGAGTATGACAATTACCATGTGCAAGAAAGAAATGTCTTTTGTCCGTAGTTATTAATTATTTGGTTTATGCTATTAACACTTCATATCTGGATGACTTAAACATTAGAAAAACGATGACCAACATGGTCAAAGGTACTTTGTGCACTAAGTGTTGTAGATAAAAACAAGAGAACCCAAAAAGTATCCAGAGGTGTAGAGGCAAATAGAACTCTGGGCTAGGTTGGAAATGGTTGTTTCACTTTCTCTTCAGGGGACTACTTCCTCCTGAAGAATGAGGAAGAGCAGCACTGACTGCTTGCTTGGCTTTACTCTCTTCCCCACCCCATGGACATTGCCCCTGCAATTATCCCTTGTGTGCTTGGAAGGTCATCATACAGGCAGTTCTCAGGCTACACCATCATCTTTTTTACTTCCTCGGGAAAAACCTCTGCAAAAGCGTTTCTAAGGCAGAAACACAGACATCAGGTGTGTGAGCCATTGGCAGAGGCAGTAGAGTGCAGTGTAGGCTCTCAAGTCAGAGAATTGTCCTGTAGGGAAGTTACTCAGTGACCAGGTACTCACTAATGGGATTCGAGGGTTGGTAAACCTGTGGTTTAAAATGTGTGCTGCAATTTGGCAAGCCTCGTGGTGTTTGAGATTTTCATTTAAAACCTTAGATCCTGGAGGCAAATAGGTAAGGCAGTTTCAAGGACTTGTTAAGTCTTTTGACTCCAGGATTGTGTAGAAAAGCTAGAAAGGCTGCAAAAAGGCTCAAGACCAACAAAACTCAGATAAACAGATGATGGGGGTATTTTCTTTGAGTACTCTATTCTGCCCTACTCCCCCAGCAGTGGGATTTTTGATGCCTGGTGCTGGCAAACCTGGAGCTGCATTTTATTCCAGTGGCAGGAACTGACCATGCTGACTGCTCAGTTCCCAGGGCTTTTTGCAAAGCATTGCAGTGAAAGTCAGGCCCTGCAAAACCATGAGATTCCTGTAAAAATCAGGAGGTTTTTAAACCTCTGTTCAATAGAACAGATGGTTTCTGTGTGAAATTGAGTCACTAATGCAATAAGCTGCTTTCAGCAGCTGCCATGACTGAAGTTTTGAGCTGGGTGGATATGTTTGTTGAGGGCCTCTGGTGTGCTCCTGTGCCATTAGAGGGCTGATCAAGGGTTCCCGTGGTGTGTTCAGCCCTGTTCCCCACCAGGTAAGCCCCTGCATGTCTGGGCTCTGAGCAGCATCCTGATCACCCCTGCACCAGCAGCAGCTGGTCTGGATCAGACTGGTGCTTGAGGGATGCTGAGCAGTTGGACAGAGCCTGGGGCATCCTGCAGATGTGTGTGAGCCAGCTGTTCTCCTACACCTTCCTGACATGCTGCCTGGTAATTGGAATGGCTTCAGGGGCTCCCTCAGGGTGCTGCTCTGCTGGATTTGCCAGTAAATCTTTTTTCATTGAGGTTAATGAGCAGGAGGATTCCCAACCTGGCATATGGGCAGAGCTTTGCCATGCAGCCCTGTGTGCTGTCCCACTCAAGGCAGAGGTGTTTTTGAACTGCACTTGGGCTACCTTTATTTCTAGATCTCTTACTATTTTTTATGTGCATGATTTTTTCTCATATGCACTAAAAGCACAAGTGCTGTGGTCACTGTGATTATGTCTTCCATACACTGAAATAAGGAATGGAGAACAATGAAAACAAGCAGCAGAAAACTTACTGTCTCTCCTGTCCTCAGATTTTCACCTGGGGCTGGAGTATGGTTGACTTCACTGCAAACCTGACTTATTTCAGCCAGGGCTGGCCTCAATATTTGCTAAGCATCCAACTGAAGTTAATAATAGTCATCTTGAATGTCCAGTCAGTACTCTCTGGTGTCTTATATTGTGTGTATATTTTTAGAAGACAGTCAGGTTTGAGTCATTTTTTTTATAAACTGCTACCTATAAAAGAAAAGATTATTCAACAAGCAGTTTATTCAGTGGCTCCAGTATTTCCTGTGGGAGCTGCTCCTGCATCTGGCAGTACTTGAGGATAGGTTGAAATCTGTGAAGTGTTTCCCAAAAGCTGTGAATCAATGATGGTTGTGTCAGAGATGGAGAGGAGGTGTCCAAGCACACACAATCTGTTTCAGGCCACAGATGCCTTCTGTGGTGATGAGGGGCACTGCACAGACATCCTGTACCTTCAGGGAATGAATTGTGGAGGGTGGGAGAGGGCCGTGACTGCACCTAAAAATGTCTGTTGTTATGTGCTTTTGGTGTTGCTGGAATACCTCATCTGGCCTGCAGTAATTGTTGAGGTATACCCAGAAATTCATCTATTACCATTGTCTGTGATTAAAGTTGAAGCTTGTTTTTCTGATTGGCTGCTGAATAAACTTCCTGAATTGAGTCGTGACTTGATGGGTGCCTGCAGAAATGAAGCAGGCTGTGTGATAACAAACTGAAAACAAAAATCAGGAGAATAAAAATTTGAAAAGAATAGCTGAGCTACTTTTTAAATGTGAAATAAATGACACTGGTGAGGGTAAATTGGAGCAGAACTGATTCTGCACAAATTCCCTGTATACATTCCCTGGGCACATGCAGCAAGCATGTTTTTATGTTGCCTGTGCTGGAAGAGAGGAGGCATTTTCTGTTGGTACCACACCAGAGGCTCCTGAGAAGTGGATTCCTTGGGACACTGTGGCATCTGTGGGGCTGTGTGGAGAGCCTGGTGTTATTCATACATGCTCTTAAAGTAACCCCTGTATTCTATATATTTTTTTCTTTCTTAGCGTCTTTTACAATCTCTCTTCGTAAAGTGGACAACACCACAGTTACGATAAAACTGAGACCTGGTCTTTCACCAAGCTGTCGAATCCGTATGAAAAACATCATCTGGTCTGAACTCAAGATAAAACCTGGGGAAAATGTGACTTTTACTTTCACCTGTAGTACTCCAGAGAAGTATTTCATCACAGAAATTCAGAAAAATATTGGTAAGATACAGATTTTTAATCTTTCCGCAGTGGTAATTTTCCTGTGATAAAACCACGTGCTTTTTTTCCTGCTGCTGTATTAAGCATAATACATACCATAATCTTAGGTAAGAAGAAATCTTTGAGCACTGATAAATAACCTTGAATGACTGCTACTACTATGCAAGCTGAGGAAGTCTGTATTGCAGCTGGCAGAATTAATGTTGACTTGGCTGTATTGGAAACAGCTAGAAGGCACTTTGCTGCATCAATTCCTTGCTGCCTTTCCTTTTCCCACAATTTATAAACCCATCAAAGAGTCTTCTTGTTCCTGTCAAAAGCCTCTGAACACTTATAATAATGTATTATTTAATTGATGAACAGCTTGGTTGTGTCTATAAGGACAACAGAAGCATTGAAGACCTGCACGTGTTTCTTTATCTTTAATGAATGTTATTGAAGTCAAGAAACTGTAAATTCGGAAGTGTAACTAAAGCTTCTTCTGCTTTGAATGTTATCCCTGGTGTATGTACTCTTTAATGGCATGAACACTTCTCAACTAGATCCCAAACTTCATTGGATATTCAGTCTTCAGTAACATCTTCATTATTTTTGGGGTGATGTTCAAGGATAATTCTCTTCATGTTTTGGAATTTTATTCATACGATTCGTGCAGATAGTAACGCTCACTGTATCTCATATATTTGCAAGACACACTTGATATTTCTTCTTTTAAGTCGAAGCCTAGACATGGATTAAAGTGTACTTATTTTGAGTGTCAATCAACTGTTTGGATTTTTCAGATAAAAGTTTTGTGAGTTCCCCCCAGAATTTTGCAGTGGCAGTTGTTGTTCATCTGGGCACCAAGGGAACAAAAATACAGTTCATGGCAAGCAGTAAAAAATTTAAAGATGAATGATTTGCCAGGAACTCTCTAGATGGCATGGGATAAAATGGATTATCTAGATCTGTGATTTCCAGCTCTCTTGACACTGCATTTCTCCCTTTTGCCCATTCAGACTCTGCCCTATTCACTAAATACCTTCTAAATTCTTCAGCAAACAAGGCAGAATACTAGGGACAATGAATCCCTCCTATTAGTCAGCCTGACTAAAGCAGGTTTATCCTGTCTATTCTGTGGGCTGGGAGTCCTGTTTGGAGACAACCTGTGACCATATTAGAGGAGTGTGTTTTAATGGATGAAGAGGATAAGATGGGTGCAACCTAAAAAAAGGTGATAGTAGCAAGGAAGGGGAAGTATCAAACTCTCCATTTAATGGAATGCTTTCAGGGTGTATCACAGCTCTTCTCTCTCTGCCTTTAGACTGTGTGTCAGGCCCATGTCCCTTTGGAGATGTTCATCTTTACCCACCGGGGCTACCTCGCCTTAACAGGACTTACATCTGGGACGTGAAGGCAAGTACAAAAGCGGGACTTGAACTAAAATTTTCTACCTCGTGGCTAAGACAGATTGAACCAGGAGAGGCATGCCCAGACTCCATCAGCTACAATATCAGCAGCTGTATTGATAAGGCCACAGTCAACATTGGCACCTTCTGCAGGAATGGCTCCGTGTCTCGTGTCAAGTTGCTGGGAGGAGTTCTCATGTCCCTGCACCTCCCGTGGCACTCGTCTCTCACCACCTCAGGCTTCAACATAGCCAACAGGGCTTCCATAAAACGTGAGTACAGAGTAGGGCACTTGCCTCCTGCAGGTTGCAGCAGAATCTATTTCAACCTTTCTTCACAGCTGACCTTCCAGTTTTGGTGCTGCTGTCCCTAACTCCCTTCCACTTCATCTTTTCTGGAAACTACTGTTGTATGATTTTTAGTTTGGTTAGATGGTGCTCTTCTGGAGTCAAAGCATCCTAGTTTGGTCAATTGTTAATTGTGGAAACTGTTCTGTTGCTGGTTTTGGTGTACATTAATAATTTTAAATCTCTTTCAACTTCCTAAAACTTAAACATACCTGCTTTCTTGTTTTTGTGCATTCAGCTAGGTGACACTACATAGTATAGTTAGAATGAGCCAGACAGTTTTTTGCTGGTTGCATGTGTAGTTGGGCCTGTTTATTTGTAAAAAGAATTTCTTTAACTTCTGGGGCCTCAAACCAATGTCTCTCTTCAGGAGAGGAATGTGGGAAAAAGTAAAGCAATGCCTGGAAGGCACAGGAGGCTGGATAAATACATTAATCTGTTTCAACCTGCACAGTAACATAAACTGTTGTGTAATAATGCTCCTAAAATACCTGAAATATTATACAGCAATCAGTGGATTTCTTTGTGATCTCATGACAAATCTCGCTCTGTACTTGAATCCTAGTGTTGTTGCTGTTGGTTATAAAAGAAAGCTGATCCAGGTTCAAGCTTCCAGAACACGAGTGTTTTGTAATTCCTGGCACTCCTCACAGTTGCATATCATCACTGGATTCCTAGAGTGGGACCACAATCTCTATGTACCCAACTTCACAGTGCCAAGAGTCAGGATAAAGTGTCTTACACAGCCTGCACTGTTCACACTTGTGCTTGATTACGCCTATTTGAGGCTCTTTGCTGGTGTGCTTTTGTTATATTTAGGAGGGTTTTGTACAGAGAGCGACATGCTGTTATAAAATCTTGCATCTTTTGTTTCCCAAAACCCAATGAAGCAGAAGCAGTTATCAGGTCGTGTGTTTGCTCTTGCAAAGCCAAATGTAGAAGTAGGAATTAGGATCTTGCCTTTGCCAATAATAAAGGCTTGTCTGTCCATGTGCTTGAAAGGTTAACCTGCTAAATTGAAAATGCAGTATTAATACATTCCTTATCTTTTCCGTAATTGAAGACATAAGAACCAACTCAAGTATATTTTTTAGTCTGAGCATTTTGTAATAACTTCACCTGTAGTTGGAGTGGGTGATCTCACTGTCAAAATAAAGACTCTGCTTCTGGGGTGATAGATAAGCCAGTGTGTCTTCAGTAACTGGAACTTGTTTTATATGTTGTGATTCCTTCCCTGTTTTAGGGTTATGCATCATTGAATCCGTTTTGAAGGAGGAGTCTTCAATCACCCTGATGTCCCCTAACTACCCACTGGGCTTCCCAGAGGACGAGCTCATGACGTGGCAGTTTGTGATTCCTCCCAGCATGAGAGCGAGTGTGTTCTTCCACAACTACAGCCTCTCCAACTGCGAAAGGAAGGAGGAGAGGGTGGAGTACTACATCCCTGGCTCCCCCAGCAACCCGGAGGTGTTCAAGCTGAGCGACAGCCAGCCTGCCAATATTGCTGGCAGTTTCAACATGTCCCTGCAGGGCTGTGATCAGGATGCCCAGAACCCGGGTGTTCTTCGCCTGCTCTTCCAAGTCGTTGTTCAGCACCCACAGGTTGATGAGAGTAAGTAGCTGCCTGCCCCTTCTGTTGCT
Source organism: Pycnonotus jocosus (assembly GCA_013400435.1). Classification (NCBI taxonomy): domain Eukaryota; kingdom Metazoa; phylum Chordata; class Aves; order Passeriformes; family Pycnonotidae; genus Pycnonotus; species Pycnonotus jocosus. The sequence goes on from VWYP01023826.1 coordinate 404,914, forward strand.
TTTGCTTACAGATGTCTGGACTGAGCACCACAAGGGAGAGAAATGCTCTCTTTTGTTTTTTTCCTTGAACTTTGGTCCCTCTATCGGTTGAAGGAGGTTGCCAAGCAATGTGAGGCCTGTTTTATTGCCCAGGGTACCACTGGCCACCAGTACAGCAAGGCAAGCAGTGATGCTGAAATTTGCAGTTTGCAATGGAGTATTTAGTGCTGCTGTATTTTTACACTGTAACTTATAAATGGAGACTCTTTCCATTTCCAGCACCTGAGTCATGTAATTGAAAAATGCCTTTAACAGTTTTGCTTTCAGACATGAGACTCAACATTTTAAAGATCATTCTTAAACCGTGAACCCAGTTTTTTGTTCCCTATGTGAGCAGTTGCACTTAACAAGGTGGAACCTGCTGTCACAAAGGGTAGCAAGATCTGTGGCATTAACTGGTGAAATGAGAGATGTATAATTGTTTCTGTATTGTTAATGGCATCAATATGCACCTTCCCTTCCTTTCTTCCTTTGAGTTTTATTTTGCTTCCTAGAGGAGGTTAAACATCAACAAGTGTGAAGAAGTCACATCAAACACAATAGTTGTCAGTAAGATATTCCACTAATAATATGCTCTACATATTTGGATGTTCTTTATATTTCTTTCTCTATACTAAGGAAATTTTTGTTTGTTTGTTTTCTAGCCCCAAATTCAGACTGGTTTAGCACAATGACTTGTAATACCAGAGCATTTCTCTAAAAAAAGAAGTAAAAGGCCTGTCTAGATAATAAGCCGTGGAGTTAGTGATTTAGCCTCTGACTTCACAGCTCTTACCTCAGTTCAAGGTGGAGGTGAATAATCAAGGTGCACTCACTGCAGAAGAGCAGGTGGAGGAAAGCCCACACTTGACTGCCACTGTGTCAGGAGCTACTTAGAGGCTTTCTAAGTAATTTTAGAGAGAATAAGATTTGAATGGCTTGTGCCCTGAAATCACATATCCAGAAAGGATCTGTAGCATCTCACGGTCACAATTCTTTTTTCTTTGTCTGTCTAGCCTGGCTCCGTTTATGAACAGCAAATCCTCACAGAATTGTTGTTAACAAAATTATGTTTGCTAGCATTTATTGTGTGTTGCATCTTGGAGGTTAGACAGAATGAAAACATTATATTCAGTTAATCAGCTTTGTCTCCCTTTTTCTTTAGAAAGCAAAAAGAATTTTAATATATTTATGGCCAGTAGACAAGACGATAATCACGTAAAAAATTTAAAACAGGTTGTCATTCCGTGAATGCAATGCAAGTAATAAACCACTTGGATTTAAGAGACAACAGTGGTTTCTCTAGGGATTTTATAGGATTCCATGATTGATTTTGTAGTTATATAAGTTCCATCAAAGATTCAAATTCAGCCCTCAGGTTGCCATCTGCAACACTGCTCTTATTAAAAATGCATTGGTATCAGCATATTCTCAAAGCTTCCCAAACATTTGGGTATTCCACAGCTGTCTGTGGTGCTTGTCATTAAATAAGAAGAGAATATAGCTCTTTCCAGTCACAATAACTTTTTGATCTAACTCTTCCTGTGATTAGCTGCTGCAAGAAAAAAACATTCTGAAAAATGATAACCTTACGGTAGGAGTCCTAGGTTACATGCTTGGTTGTGCCAATGACTTGGATAATTCCATTTGACTACTTGCCTTTCTGTCTGCCTGATTTCCCACACAGGAGAAAGCTATTTTATTTACCTTTTGTGTATGACTTTGAGAGCTGTAGCTAAAGCTAAAACCAGAAAATGAAGAGTAGTAATAGAGTATGTGTGTTTATATAGATACACTGTTTTTTCCCCTGTCCTTGGTAGAATGATTGAATAGTTTGGGTTGGAAAGAACCTTAAAGATCATCCAGTTCCAAACTGCCCTGCCATGGGCAGGGACTCTTCCACTAGGCCAGCTTGCTTTCTTTGACATCAGAGAGAGGGGCCTTATTAACAGCACCAGGATGATGCGTGGATCCAAAATCTATCTTCCCATGTGACAGTCAATCTTTATGAACTATGCTTGCATTTTTTTCTCTTTCTTTCTGTTTTCTCCTTCCAGATGTTCCAAGTATTTGCTGTAACAGCTGCTCATATAATGGGGTGAGAAGAGGTGAAGGAAGTTCTGCTTCACACTGTGCTTCTTGCCTGTAATTGCTCTGGGGTGTTTTTCCTTGCAGATGTCACCCATTTGGTCGACCTGAGCAAGGAGACAAACATGACTGTGACAATACACTTGGAAGGGTGGCCCAACCACATCCCCCTCATGTCTGAACCCATATGCCTGATCTGCAAGGATCCTCGCACCTGCGACCGTGTCTTGACTTTAACCTCTGGTGCTGTCTACAGGATCTCCTTTCTGTGCAAGGACTTGTCCCAGCTGAGGATCACGGCTGAAAAAGGCATAGGTATGACAAAAGTGGCTTAATGGTGTTCCCTAGGGAATGCTTTTGCATGTTTTTCCCCAGGGGTCAGCCAAACCTGCTCCCTTGCTTTGGCTTTAAATGGATTGAGGTTGGAAACCAGCTGTTGGCCAGCTGGGAGATGGGTGCAGTGAATCTGGAGGTGACCTTGCTCGGTACATCATTTTACCTTTAAGAATAGAAACTGCATAGCTATTCCTAGAAGGGAAGAGATAGAAGTCACCTGAGTTACTACAAATTATGGAAACAGAGCCAGAGAGCCATAAATCTGCCCATGAAAATGCAGGACCAAGGTTGCCATCAGGAGTGCATCTTGTTCTGCATGCATGTCCACTCGATGTAGGGTTTTCCCAAATGTTTTCAACTACAGGTAGAAAAGAGATTTAAAGTATCAGTACCTTGACTAGTCTGCAGCAGTGTCCCAGTCAGCAGATATATCTTGAGTGAGGGCCTTTGAATGTGTTTCTGTTTGTTTCTTTGGTGTCCTGCCCCTGTTTAGGAAGGCTCTTTAAATACAAACAATACACGTTTGGATAAAGGTTACTGAGAGGATGTTTTCTTAGGTAGATGCCTATCTGGGTCTGTAATGCAAACCTGAAAGTACCTTGCCTGTGCCCGGGTATTTCCTCTGCAAGAAATACCCAACCCTTGGGATTTTGTTTTTGCAGGCTGTATGGATATTCGTTGGTGTCAGGGGAAGATCTATTCCCTGTCAGTGCCCAAGGCCATTACCCAATTGCCAATTCGACTGCATAAGTTTATTTGGAAGCTCTTGGCTACTGATCTGATCAACATAGAAATTATGTCTCCGTCCTTGAAACTTCAGCAACATGTCCGGGAGCAGAGGTGCAACACAAGCTACAGTTACAGCATTGTTAGTGCCACCCCAGAGACACAGCTGAATGTTGGTGTATTCTGTCCTGGTGGATCTATTGAAAAGATTCAGATGAGGAATAATATCACCATATCCTTGAAAACATTTGGTAAAGGATTCATCAATGAGTCTGTCCCTCAGGATCTGAAAATGTCTTTTGTGCCACATATTAAAGGTAAGGTAGTGGGCTTTATACTACTTTGTTGTACAGTGATAGATCTCTCAATAGACTTATTAAAGCACATATGGGTAAACAAAAATTAAGAGTTCAGTCCTTTATGGATTGAAATCGCTCTAGGACTAGACTCTAGAATCAGTCTTTATCTGAACCAGTGATGCAGTTTATTTTGGGAAGAGAGAAGGAGCTTTGTATTCCAGGTAGTGGGTAGTTGATTGTTGCAAATTCTGCAGATATGTCTGTGTTTATTGTGATAACACTGATGTGGGAAAGGACGATAATTATCAAAACTAAGTTTTCTTTTTTTCTTTCCCTTTGCTACAGATGAATGCATATTCACTGTGAGTCCAAAGCCAAAGGCTAAAGTTTACCTGCAGACTCCCAACTGGCCTCTCAGTTTACCTCCTTATGTTTCCGTATCCTGGTTCATTGTTGTGCCCAGCAAGCAAACTGCCCGCCTGGGGTTCTCCAGGGACCGCATGGGCGTTGCCTGTGAGACGGGCCGTGCCTACGTCAACATAAAGGAAGAGATTCTGGGAGCAGAGGAGATCGTGCGCCGCGAGGACGAGCTCCTGCCCCAGCCCCGAAACATGCACCACAACTTCTGGGTGAACGTCTCCAACTGCAAACCTGTGGATAAGACACAGCTGACCTTGCAGTTCTGGGTGACTTTTGCTGAGAAGCAGATAGGTGAGCCCTGTCAGATTGTGGTGGTTTGTTTTCTGCTTGTTTCCTTGCTTTCCCTCAGGATAACAGTATTGGGTGGTGGGAAGCTTGGTGTGGGTGGTTTGTGAGATTCCTGCCTTTGAAAATGTCTGTCCCTCAAAACCTTCCAAGAGTTTCAGCTGGGTACTTCTAGGACCTGGGGAGGAAGGAGGGATTTTAATGTGGTATGTTTTTTGGGGGGACAGTAGGTATGTTTCTGGGTTTTCTTTCTGGGTTTTCTTTCATTGACACAAGAAATGGCAAAGATCATTGAAGTAGTAAGACTAGATTGCATTTATTAAAAAAAAAAATTAATTTAGCTTTTTAAATTGGAGATAGTAGACAGAATGTATAATAAGATCAAGTGATGTTTTTCCCTTCCAGGGTCACAGACCTAGTGAACAGCTTGGGATTTGATTATGCAAACTTATTCATCCAAGTAGTCCTCACTCCATGTTAGCAGTTCAATTAGTCTCAGTGTTCACATGAGCTAGAAATCCTCCCTAGGACAGATCTGACCATTTAATGGAGATTGGGCCCTGACTGCTAGCAGCAAATTCTGTGTTCTTGTTCTCTTTCATCTCCCTGAAACATAAACAGTTTTTCAAAAAAAAAAAAAGATGAAGGGGGTATTTTTAGGGTAGGCTTTGCTTATGTAAATTTGCTTCACATTTGCAATTTCTAATTTTTTTATTTATTTTTCTTCTCTTTTAAAAAATGTATACTTCTTTTAAAACATGCAGCATTTTTCTTTGCTCACACATGGACTTTCCTAATCAATTTTATGACTCCTAGAAAACCCCAGGTCAACACAACCTGTGTATTTCAGAGGAGGGCATGGTTTTGAGGGGAAGCTGTGAAAGTGTCGCTGTTTCTTCTTTTGAGTCCTTCTCTGTTTCTTTCTGTGCTTTCATCTCTTCCTTGCCTATTCAGCCAGAGATGTGTGAGGTCCTGTGGGTAAGTTTAGTAGTGCATGGGCTGTATGAAGAACTCTTGGAGGCGGGTGGGTTGGTTGGGTATTCTGGTTGTGCTCCACTGCCAGCAGCAAGAGGTTGTTGTTGCTTGGCCTCCAATGGCCTGTGGCAAGCATGGCTTAGGAATTCCTGCTCTGCCAGCAGCTGCTATGCTTAGAAGCTTTTGAAGGGGTTCAAACCCAGACAGATTTTAGGAGAAAGCTGGGTGTTCCTTCTTTTGCTCAGTGTCCTTGTTCCTTGTCTGTTTGCAGACCTTGGAATCATACTTGCTGTGGTGGCCGGGGCTGGAGTTCTCACAGTGATTGGACTCACAGTGTTCTGTGTTAAGAAGAAGTAAGTTCATAATTCAGCATGTGTAACTTAGCAGTTCAAGAAGGTGTTTTGGGAGGGCTGCTGGGCTCTCTGTTTCATGTGCTGATGTGCTTTGAACCAGGGTCTAAAGCATGAGGAAGGCATGGTGGAAGTAGCTTGACCCTGGGAATGCTTCTTTACTCTAAATTGACTAACTTCAAGAGCAGAGCAGCATTCCTGGAGTCACATTACTTCAACCTGCAGAGCAGTGCTTACCTTGGTGTAAAGTGCAGGCTCTTGGATGAACTGTAAGTCAGGTGCTGGTTGAAGCTCCTCAGCAGTCCCTGCAACCCTGAAATCCCAATGAATGTGGCTGTTGCCTGCATGATTCTACTCAAGTCTTTGTTCAAACAAGCTGTGAACTGACGCAGATATACTCAGAGCTTTCATTCATCCGCACAGCCTCCAGCAACTTCTGGAGTTTGCACATCAAGTGGGAGCAATTTTCTGTGAGATGAGCCCTTAGGGAGAGAAGTGGGTTGTGAAAAGCTTACATGCATGGCATTACTCATATGAGCAGAGTCTGAAGTCATTGATAGCCTGGGCTTCCTGATACATATATGCTCAGTGCTCTCAAGGTGGTTGGGTCCTGAAGCTGTAGAGCTGGAATGAATTTATGCAATAGGGTAACTGGTGCAGTTAGGAGCACATTTTCCTGCCACACAGGAAAGGCTTTACAAATACAGGCTTAAAAGTCTTCAGTTCAGCCTTTGTTCTTTCCAATTTAGGGACAGTCACTCAGAAAAGCATAATCAAGAAAAATTCATTTGACTTTCACTTTGACCCACTACCTTGTCTTCAGTAACACAGCCTTGTTTTTGTGGGGATCTAATGGTCTCTGGGTCTTATTAATGCCAGTGGATGTTGTGGGACTTGGTACAGTGCACAGCCAGCACCCCAGTGCTTGGGAGACCATTGGAATTAATCTTGCAAACTTCAGGGTCAGCAGAGCAGCAGTGGGTAACCAAAGAGTGTGGAGTTGTTTTCTGCTCTGTTAAAAAAAAGAATGTCTACTCTCAAGAGTTATTTCTCCCAAAATTGCAAGTAAAGCCTTTAATCCAGGTAGGCTGCCTGACACTGTGTGGTTGGGATGAGTGAACAGAAGCTGTTGTTTGTGAGTTCCTATACACCAGATGTGTTGTTCTTGGCCTGTTAACAATTTCTTCTCTGTAACAGGAAGAAGAAAACCCAGAATCCCATGGTGGGAGTGTACAATGCTAATGTGAATACCCAGATGCCTGGCAGAAAAGGCTTATTCAGAAAAGGGAGGCAAAACAATGAGTCTCATGTCTATGCAGTCATTGATGATGCTGTGGTCTATGGACACTTGCTGAAGGAGTCCAATGGCTCAGTCGCTCCAGAAGTCGATGTGTACCGGCCTTTTGATGGACCCATTGGTAGCTTGCCACCTTCTCCACCTCCATTCTCCTTCAGAAAAGACATTAAACGCTCTTCTAACACCGAGGAGGAACCTCCGCCCCTGATGGACACAGACCAGGACACTTACACGTTTGCTCATCAGAAATCAGGGCAGTCAGAGGACAATGGAGATGCAAATAAAAAGGATGAGGGGAATATATCAAATAAAAAGGATGAGGGAAATACAAGTGTGCCCTTGCTGGAAAATCAGGAACAGGATGGTTTAATGGAGTAATTTTATGCCAGGTATAGCAGTTTCCTGTGGAAACACAGGTGTAAGGACAGTGGCCTAGGAGAAAAACATACTGAAGAGGAGTGTTATTTTTAAATATGTTTTTGTGTTGTTTTGTTTCCTGTGTGTGTTTTCAGTTGATTTTTGTCTTTTTTTTTTAAACTTCAGCTGTTGATAGCTTTCAGTTTTAAAGTGAACACCCAGCAAACTCAACAGCAGTCAGGACTCTCCAGGACTGGTTGTGAAACAAGTGCCAAAGGTGTGCTTCCATTTTTTACTGTAAGGGCATCAGGGAAGTTAATTCCTAACCACCAGCTTAAAACTGGCCACTGATAGTGGGGAGAGTGTTCTGTCCAGTATTTCCTCCTCTCACAAGCCATTATTTGTCTGAGTGTTGGTTGGTGACTCCCAGAAGATGCAGACTGCGTCACTGTCTCAAGGCAGCTCCAGGTTGCACATGTCCAGGCAATCTGCACTTGCAGCCTGAAAATCCATCAAATTTAGCATGCCAGTGGCTATGTGAGTGTAATGAAAGACCATGTATGCTGCCTGGAAGAGCTCTGTGCCTGTAAATCAGTGTGATTACTTGAGCTTGGGCTCTTCTCCTTCAAGAGATAAGTTATGGGTTTTCTCTGATTTTTGACTGATGTTGTTATACTTGGATTGCACCATGTGAGCTTACACCAAAGACTATTTTATTTGCCCTTTTACAAAAACAGTTTCAAAAGTCTAAACCAATTTGTGGTTCTGTTCAGGTGCCTGTGACATTCACATTTTACTAATACCTTGCACTTTTGGTTCAAGTGAGAATAAGGATTCAATAAAGAAATAATAATGTGGTCATTCAGCTGTTTACCAGTGTTTTTCACTTCACCTGTTACTATGGTTTAAAATACAGGGTAAAGAAAATTGATTACAGCAGCTGGTGTCTCTGAAATGCAAAGAATGAATCCATAAGAAAAGCCTAGATTTTTTAAAGATTTTTTTTTTGTGTGTATCAGTCTGAATTTAGCAACCATGTTATGATGGTGAGGACAGTTCTTGACTTCTGGCAGAGCTTAACTTCAGTTGTCTAGGGTATCTCTTGAAATCAGGTCTTATTTTAAGTGCCGTAGTTAGCATGCCCCTCAGTTTCTGTGCCTTTGACAACACAAGGGTCAGATTCCTTGTGGGAATGAAGTTGCCTTTAATATACAAACATCTGCTTTGTCCAGGTGTGCAGTTTACTGAGAGTGTTTGTAATTTTTTGTGCAGCACTAGACTCAATGACTGGAGAATTTCTCTCCAAATACCTTACCATGACTGTTTCTGGCCTAGTGATACACAGAGGTGACATGAAACTTTCAGACAAGTGTTACATGCAATGATGCTAAACATATAATAATATTTAAAAATGAAATGCCTTTATTAGAAACCTTACTGTTAGCATTAAGTAAAAATGTGGATTTCTTCCTGTGTTAACTATGCTGGCATTGCTCATTGACTATTTGGTTAAGTGCGTGTATTTAACAATGTGTTAATACTGCTTGGACCACTGCACAATTCAGTATAAAGTCATACCTGACACAGTTTTCTGTAGCATATATCAAAACACATGCCAGCTAAAAGTGCCTTTAATTGTTGCAGGTATCTTCCTGCTCCTTTTTATCACTTTCAATACAGAAATGTATTTTCCTAGATCTCTGGCTCCTCACTGGGATCACATATTTCACAGTGTACTGGAACATTTTGATGTCATTTGACAACTTAAAAAGATTTCTGCAATACTGGTATCAGTTTTTTCTCAGGTAACTGAATTGCCAAAAATGTTTTTTATCAGAGTAGTCCAGTTGTGCACTTGTCTGGTCAATGTTCCTCACTTCTGTTTTATTGAATACTCTGTAAAAGAAATGCAAGGCTTTCTCATCCCTCTTGCTCAACTTCTGTAGTTCCTTAGATGAAATTTTTACTTCATGTTCCTTGTAACCAACGTGGAGAAAACATAATGGAGGTTGGGCTTTTGTTCACAACCTCTTGATCCTTGAGAATATGATTCTTGTCGACTGATACTTTTATGTGTTCTATTTTAACTCAGCTTTTCATGTGGCAATATAAACCTTAGTTTACAGATGTCCCCAGTTTAAGGTTGACTTTCAGTGTGCTTATTTGGTGTGTTTAAAGAAAGAGTTCAGGCACTGATTTCAGTTTGCTTTATATTAAGAGAAAGTTGTGACTTAATTTTTTTTATTAAGTAAATAAATTATAATGCTACTGCCAACTGGAGTAACTAATGTATCTCCTTTTGTGTGTGTGTGTGTGTGTGAACTCAGGCTGAAGTATTTTGATTTGAGTATTTTATCTGCCTGTTGGTAGCTATGCCATCACCCTGGACAATAGGAAGGGGTTTCTAGGGAACCTGGTTTCCTGGGATAATAAATTGCTGTCTCTGCATGTCCTTATTCTTGTGTAGCTGGTGATATGCTGTTAATGACTTTTTAGAGGCGAGTGTTCAGATCACTGAGGAGAAGGCGTGTAAAATATTTGTAGATTTCATATAAAAATAAACAGTTCAGTGGCTTCTTAGTAGGGTCGAGATGTTTGTAATTTGTTCATGCCCAAGTGACACATACAATTGAATTCCAAATTAATTTCTTTTCAGGGGTAATAGCACATTTTATGAACAGTCCTTCAGCCCAGCAGTGACCCTTATGGAAATGTGTGAAGCCCATTTTGTTCTAAATATAAACTCATGGGATCAGTACATACTGGTTGCTCTTTTGGGGGTTTTAAAAATTTATTTATTTATTTATGAGCAAGTTTAACGCACATAGAAAATGATGTTTGAAATCCTTACTACTGAGGATCCCAGTAATTGCTGGGATGGATCCCTGGCTTCATATGTGAGATCTTCTCTTGGAAGGCTTGGGAAACATGGCAAGGACCATCCAGTCCCTAGGCCTTCTCCAAAACTGCCACTTAATACAAATGTAGATGCAAGTGCTTATCATTTGTGCTTTTACTGCAATTGTGCCATCCTAGAGTAATTCCCTGGCAGTGGTCTTTATCCTAAAAATGAAAACTTTAAAGTCTAATTAGCTGTTTAATTGAAAGGTGGGTGTCCATAGGAGGACAGCAGAACTTCTGGCCCAAATGTAATTTGCTTTTGAAGACCAAAGAGGATCTCAGGGTTCTGTTGCCCAAACCAGCAAAGCTGAAAAGATACCTCTTGATTCTTGGCCTTGAATTTGTAAGATTTGGATAATCATGAGCTGTCAAAATACTCAATAATTGCTTTATTTTTAAGCATGTTTCTGAATAGTCTAGTTAAAATTCCAGAGAGATCAAAAGCCAAGTTACTATTTTGTTGCATTACAGCAAAATTTGTAGAGCACCAGTAGGAAATGAGAAAGTAGTTTTTATTGTTGTCACCAGACTAACAGTGAGACTTCAACTCCTTGACCCTAGGGGAGGGAAAAATCATATTACTCTGAAGAAACCACGCTGGGATACCTGTGAATGTGCAGAGAAAACATTTAAATCTGTGAACGTTTTGGGGGGAGGAAGGAGAAAGCAAAACACCAAATATGTACACATCTTCACCAGCCAGCATCTAACTGCAGGCTGTGATACACACAAAGGTGGGAGCAAATCTGCCTCCCCAAAAAACTTTGAAGCTGGAAACAAAAACAAAAACACAAGCAAATAAACAAAACCCCCAGACCAAACCAAAACAAAACTCCAAACCAACCAACCAACAACAACAACAAAAAACCGTGGAGGATTTATTTCTTGAGTATAAACAGCTTTCTACATCCAACTTAGTAATCTTTAAAACTGAGGAACTGTGGCGTGGAGAACTGATCTAGCCTGGAGGAAGGACTTTGAAACAACATGCCAGAAGTTTCTTCCACATAAATGAAGCACGGCAAATTGTTTCAATTAGCAACGCTTAACACATAAAGGTGGTTTTTGTGGTTTGGGCTGTATCCATTTCTTTTCTTAAAGAATTCCTACACTTCCACACAACAAACCGGGCTTTATGCTTCTGGGCAAGATGAATCTTCAAAGACCCAAGGAACTGCTCTGTTCCCTGCTCCATTTGTGAGTGCATTTTGTATATAGACATGTGCATTTATCCTGGTACAACTGCTGCAGTCACTCACAGCTGTAGAAGGACTGGCATGATGCATCCTGTCAAAGATACTTCAACCGAGCAGCACTCGCTCAGCACACAGCACTTTTTTAAGATACAAGGCTAGAAAAAACTGACCTCACTTTCTGAAAAATGCTTTCTGAGAAGAAAAGGAGAGAAAATGTTTTGGCAGTATTCTATCATCTTTGTAACTGAACTATTTTATTTTTTTTCTAATGAGATAATTTGATTTGAGAAAGTATTATTTAGAACCAACTAAATGTTTCATGTAAAGTATGTGCTTCCCTTTTTTAATTTATTCATTTTTAAATAAAACTTTGACAATAAGATTTTTTTAAATTTCAAATTGCATGTATTTAATACTGTGTTTCCTTTAATATTAAATTTATCAAATTGATTTTATTGACTTATTTAACATTTTTTTTTTACTTCATTTGTTGATTGCTCTTGTTGGTTGCCATTTCTTTTGGAGGCTACATGCTTTGGCAGGTTGATTTGGGTAAATATGGATAGACGTGAGGGGGCACTTCCCTTTCATCTTCTTAAATTAAATGGGGACAGGCTTGGGTCAGGAACCCTGGGAATGGTTTTGCCTGAAGGTGATATAACCTTTGCCACTTGCCATGATGGGAAAATTATCCCATATTGGTCTTTACCTTAAGGGCTAAAAATGGCAGACAGAGCCCATATGGACACCTCCCTTCATACATGAGTTTAATGGTGGCAAAGCAGCTGCTAATTACATGTGTAAATCTAGTTTTCTGCACAGAAGAACTTCTCCTTAAATGAGATTCACCACTTAGTCCCAGGAGTATGAACTGCAGGCTCTTAATCCAAATTGTTTCAGCATCTGCTTCAAATTCATCATCACAAATGCTTTTTAATGAAAAGATGGTGTATGGTTTTTTTAAATAAAGGACAAGCAAACTAGTGGTGTGTTTTTCCTCTCAGAATCCTACTACTATTTAATTGCTGGCTTGTGGAAAAAGTAATCCAGGAACAAATGCACAGAGGAGTTGTTTCGTAATATGGGGTCATCTACAAAGGGAAAAACCCTCAACCCTACTGCTCTATAGTTTGAGCTGATAAGTAGACTTTTGTTCATACTAAATTCTGCATGTGCTCTGTGGGCCATGACAGCCTGAAGCTTTCAGCTTTGAAGACCTGGACATCCACTGGCAGCTTCTCCTGAGGCAAAAACTATCAGAGTTAGGCTATTCGGAAAAATGTCCCTGCTCCCAATATCCTCAGAAATGAGGGCTTTCAAGAAAAATGCAGTGATATTTGTTTTTGTATAAGAATTATCATTTTAGTAAGATGCTAGCTCAACAGCTTGAATCTTTTTAGATTTCACATTTGCATAGTAAATTAAAACTGTTCTACTTTCTGCCAAATCAAACCTGTTTAGATACTTGTTAATTCCTTTCACAGCTGAATGCTTTACACATTCAAAAGATTATAAACAGTTGATAGGTTTTCCCATAATTTCCTTAAGTTAATGAGAGTTTATTTAACAAGAGGCAAACCCTAAAAAGTAACCAAAGGCCTAATAAAATATTCTAGTATGATTGTTTGGTGAACATTTTACAGGTTAATCTTTCAGAGCAATAAAAAAACCCAGCAAGTGATTAGATTTTCCTCTCTTAATTTCTCTTCTCTGAGTTATGGAAGAACAAATTCCTAAGTGTCTTAAACCAGCCCAGCAAGGCATATGGGTTCAAGCATGTGTCTAATATCTCAAAAGACAATATTTTTGCTTACTAGTCAAATATCTTAGGAAAATGGGCAATTGACTTTATATCTATGTATTCTGACATTTTATGCATTTAGCTGGTCAGTTCTGCAGGTCAAACTCTCTCATGTTCTCCTTAGGTTTTTATGGTCACCCATCTGGGTTAAAGGACAAGACACAGCTTCAGCTGAAAGGAGTTGATGAATTTCTGTAGGAGTGCTTCCCAATACAGCTCGTGGGGAATCTGTGCGCAGGTTACGGCTGAGAGAGTAGCACTTCTGGACCTAAGACATCTCAGGCTCCAGAGGTTGAACCGTGCATCAATGAATCTACTCCAAACACCACTGAAAGATGGATTTTTGTCATCACCCTCCTTTCTTTTCCTAATGTTCTATTTTCATGACACCCGCCTTTCTCCCCACACTCCCAATCAACAAAATTCAAGACAGAGGTCTCCAGAAACCAATTTTTTTTGGTGAATGCTCTCAATGTTAGTGTGAAATACTAACATATTGTAAACCTCTGTCTACAATATGTTTCTTACTCTAGCCTCACCTGAACCTGCCTGGAACACAGTAAAGCTGCTGTGTGAAGTTTGCTATAGCAAGGTCCTCGGGTTTTGCCACAGAGCAGACACAAAGCTGCTTCAGCACTGCATGAAGTGGCAGTACTTGAAGTAGATGACATCTCAAGTAGCTGGAGAGGTACTTGGGAAAGCATTAATATATGTAGGAAAAACTCAAATTAGTCTGGAAAGTACTGCTTCTCTTGACGTGAATGACCTTTTGTGTAAGTAACACCTAATTATACACCAAATTAGGTGGAAGGGTGCAGAACAATAACCCAAGTCCATGAATGGTGCAATGAATCATATCTCTACCAGTGACCTTTTCCCAAGATGCTTTACAAAATCTGTACTTGCTTCACTAACACTGACTGTAGTAAAAACATCTCCAGCAATTCACACTGTCCTGTAGGTGATGCAATAGTCATGACTTGGTCGCTTTTTGTCACTGAGGAGTGAAACAAAGGAGAGACATTCCTCCTCTTCCTGCCACCTCGAAGGAGAAAGAGATGGTGAGAACAATGCACCCCTTCACTCTTGAAGGCTCAGATACCAATTTTAATTCTAATCATTAAGCTGAAATTCAGTGCTTGTTCTGAGGTTAGAGATTTTTCCTTTATGTTTCTTTTTGGGATGATTCCACCTTGTTCTGATATGTCTTATTTTCCTGATTTTAAGGTCCAGAGCTTTGCAGCCATAATGTCTCTTGCTTTTTTAATACACAAATTTAATGCAGCTTCAAGTCCCTGTCTCTGGAATGGTCAGCTTTAATTCCCAAGGAGTGTGTACTCAGGGCATTGGGAAAGGCCAAGGAGAGCAGGAAAGGAGTGGTGTTGTTGGCCCTGCAGGGAAGGTGACAGGATGGTGACCACAAAGCAATATCTCACTACTGAGCTCTGCTTCACTTGATGCAGCCAGTTCCTGAGATTCAAGACCAAGATTTTCTAGGGACCTCCAGGGTCATCCCAGCTCCCTCATTAGCACATGAATCAAAGGCTGAATATTTGCTTTGCTGGCTGCAGTGTGGCCTTCAGGGCTGTCTGCTCCTTTTTAAATGGACGTTTATCACCTGACCAAAGTCATGAGGTGGTTTTATATCTGGCTGTGAACACTACCCACGTCTGTAGTTTCAGCAGGCTTAAAAATAGGCTCATGTAGGCTAGCAAACCATTCCTGTGAATGTTTAAAAGAAGGCAAAGTTAACAATGATTTCTGGCTGTTTTCAAGCTCTCCATGTTTTATCTGTAAGGTGTGTTTTTCCCTAGTACTATGCTTTCAGGAGTGTTTACCTTTCTCCAGCGGTACACTACAACTACTTGCTGTGTTTGCATTCTTTTTGGGGCATACATTTTAATTTAGGAACAGACCTCGCTGATTGCTGTTCTTCTTTTTTGAAAGCAAGTTCCAGGCTGGGTATAGAACTTGTCAGTCACTCACTGTAGGTACACAGCACCCCACCCACACAGCTCCTTCTAAGTCCTCACTCTTCAATGAAACCGGTTGTTTAACCCTGTTTGTAATCAGTACAATTTCTGGAGCATTTCCTAAAATTGGACTGGTTTCAGATCACTTGGGGGTTTGGCTTTCTGCTCTGATGTGTTATAGAGCGAAGTGTGAGAGCCTACCTGGATAAATGTGTGTGGCAGCACCTCTGTGTTGGTGCTCGGGCAGGTGGGACCTGTGCCATTGCCCATCTCCTGGGGTTTGGATCCCCCCTGTCAGCATGGCTTGACACTCAGGGGCTTTGGATCAAAGCCTTCCCAGTGACAGAGCAATGTCCACATTGCCCATGAATCCAGATGAAATTCTAGCTGCCATTGGACTGTCCTGCTCTAACACTAAAGCAAATCTGTCACTGTGGTTGATTTGATTCACATCTTCATCTATGCACTCCTGAATTGTGTGTTTGGATTGAATATTTAATATTAAAAAAAAAATTTCATTTGATTTTTGGTGATTTTGTGGAGTTTATTTCCAGTTTCCTTCTGGTTGAATAACTAAATGAAGTTTCAGCTCTTGTCTGCTGATCACACTTGGCAGAGCAGCAAGACCTAGTTTGTATCTAGAGCTCTGGCAGCACTACAGTGTAGAAATCACATCCCACAAGGGATTATTTTATTGGGTTTCTTGCCAACCTTTTTCTGTAGGAAGGCTTTTACACGACAGCTCGTCCATCAGGTGTCTGAGGTCAGCTGTCTGCTCCTGAAATGCCTGTTTTTCTCCTGTGACTGTAGAAGAGGAATAAGTTATGTTGGTAGGATCCCTTGCTCAGTGGCTGTGTTTGCACAGAAGCTGATAGGGACCTCTGGAGATCACCAGGTTTTTCTGCAATTTTCTGCAATTTTCAAAATCATCATTTTTCTATGACACCTCCTGCTCAGAACAAGGTCCCACTGGCCAGGGCACATGTCCAGTCAGGTTTTGAGTATCTCCAGAGGTAGAGGCTCCACAGCCTCTCTCAGCAACCTGTGCCAGGGTCTGACTACCCTCACAGAGAAAAAGGATGCTCTTCTCCCTTCTCTTTAATCAGAATTTCTTGTATTTCAGTTTGTGCCCAAGGCTCTGTCTTTGCTACCCTCCTCTATCAGGCATTTAAGATGAGATCCCCTGAGCCTTCTGCTCTGCAAGCTGGGCAGTCTCAGTTCTTTCTCTCTCTTCACGTAACAGCTCCCCAGATCCTTTCTACTTCCCTGCACTCACTTATATGTTCCTCCTGTACTGGGGAGCCCAAAACTAGACCTGGCACTCCAGATTTGGCCTCACTGGTCCTGAGAAACATAGAAACAGGGTAAAATGTTGAATGTCAGAGACCTCTCCTTTGGGATCCTTGTTAATGAGTGTGATTACTGACACTGCAGCGGAAAACCAAGCTGTCCTTGGGGCATTTCTGCAAAGCAGTAGGGGTGTAGGTTTTATTTCCCCTCCTGCATTTTCTTTTACGAGCTGCAGTGCTTCCCAAAGAGTGTTTTCCAAACAGAGCTTCTTGAGACAAGTTCTCCGTTGCCAGGCTAGCAAGCAGCTCAGGTGTTGTGTTCTCTGCCTCAGGCTCAGGGCCAGCTTTCTAAAAGGGCTGAGGCGAGAGCAGCTCTGTTCTGTGATCAGCAACTGGCCTCACCTCTTGGCAGCACAGCATCCTGGGTTTCTCTTTCCTTCCTGGAGGGATGCTGCAGGCACTGGGGTGCCTTGTGGCTGCTGCCAGCTTGGATGGCCCCAGGTTCCAGCACAGCAGGACAGGGGAGTCACAGGAAGGTGATGCAGACACTGACCTGTCTGCACAGCACAGGATAGAGGGGAGAGGCTGCTAGGTGTGAGGCTAAAATGATTGTGACTTGTTTTCAGCTGTATTTGGAACAGTCTCCAACTGTTACCTTTGGACTCCCTCTGGGTGCTTCTACATATAAAAGCAATAAACCATCTTTTGTCTTGTTTTGTTTTGTTTTGTACACGATAGTCTGCTATCCTACCATCTATCCCCAAGGAGTTTATTTTTATGCTCTCCATTAGTTCAGTTATGCCCCTCCCACCCCAAGCAGGTTTATATTTATGCTCCCTGGGGTGTTTTGGGTTAGCCTCGTTTGCTGAGTCTTACAGATCTGTGCTTCTTCTGTCTAAGGTGGCTTCTGAGATGGAGAAATGTAACTTCAGTTTAGCTTTTTATTTTATTTGTAAAAGGAGAGACTGACAGTGGGATTCAGTGCTTACACAGGAGCAGGAGCAAACAGTAAAGCCCACAGGAATCACAAGACTCAGTGGTTCAGGGGCAGAGCAGGTCCTTCCCTTTTGAGGTTCATTCTACCAATGGTCTCATTCCACAGCCACAGAGGTAGGAAGTGTGTTCCCTCTGTGTCAGGCAGGAGCAGAGGTGCTGAGGGGCTGTTCCTTGCAAAGGATGACAGGGAGAGGGTGCACCTGATGTGGAGAGAACCTGGGTCTGAGCAGCACCAAGGCTGGGCAGACATGCACAGGGAGCAGAGGCGTGGGGTGGGGTTTCTTGTTAGGACTACCAACTACTAAATCCCACAGAAGTGTTCAAGGCCCAAAACAAGCTTTTGGCACACAACCCTCGAATTCTTACCCACCTTTGCCTACCCAGCCCTTTCACTGACTGAAGCCAAAAGCATCCTGGCTGCTGAGGTGTGTGAATACTGTGCTGTTCTGGCCCTGGTGCTGAGAGAGACTTCAGACAAGCTGTTCCTATTTTATGGTTAGTTAATTCACTCTGAACCACTTGTTCCTTTCCTGGACCTTCAGGCAAAGACCTGGACCAGCTCCTGAACTTCTGGAGCAGGGTGAATTGGGGTGGGAGCCATCAGTGGGGTGGGTTAGCACAGCTCTATTGAAATCAGCTGTGGATGACATAGTGCTGAGGGAACTCCTTCTGTAGGCTCACCCAGTAACTTTTATTCTTTTGTTTATATAAATGTATGTACATTTCATGCTTCATCTTTCCTCTGCTGTGTCAAAGAGCCACAAGCAGCTGAGCAGTGCCACCAGAGGCACAAGGTCTTACACAACATCCTCTATTTTTAATAACATGAGGTTCACTAGGGATTGCAGGCATCACAATACATTGGTTCAAACATGATCACTTCCACATTTCCTTTTCCTTGGGGAAGAGCTGAGGTTTCTTTTCATTTGTCTCCGTGCCTTTGGTTGAGACCACACTTTGTGGACAGCAGATGTTCCACTCTGGCTTGAGTGCCAAAGGATTTAATGGAATATCAGAAAAGAGATGCTTGTTCTGGCCCCCAGCAGATGGACCACATGTGCTCAGGCCAGTTTCCCTATGGAGGCAGCCAGTGGCTGTCCCCTGTTCAATCCCTCCATCCTGGCATTCCCTGTGACCACAAAACACAGGGTTGGACACAAAAAACAACATTGCTGTGGTAAGCAACGATGAGGAGTCTTCCAGAAGTTCCTTCTTTTTGGCTTTTCAAAGAAAATTTGTAGTTCATAATGTACAGTAAGAAGAAGATTGTAAGAGTAATAGTAAAGTTTTAAGTGTAGCACTTAAACTACACGGTCAGTTTTGTCATCCTGGATCCAACAAGTACAGCAGGGGCAAAGCCACCCTTCCCTGTGCTCCTCCCAGCTTCAGAAGAGCAAAACAGCTATGAGGGAATGGTGCTGGCAGGAGTTTAGCGTTGTGAAAATAGAGAGCAAGAGTGATATGAGCAAGAAGTCTGCTGAGAGCAACTTTTTATTTTATAGATTTGACAGACTGACACCTTCGTGTCCTCTCTGGAAATATCCTTTGGCATCCATCTCCATAGCTGTTTTTCAGATTCACACTCCATACAAAGATGGTCCAGCTCCAGCCCCCACAACTTCCCTGAAGCTCAGCTTTACCAGGGCCCATGGTTTCACACTGTTCCTCTTTTGTTTCTGGGCTCCCATAAAAACCCTCCGTTTATTCCTCTGACTACACATTTGTGTTTTAAGACCTTGTGGTTTATGACCAGTCAGGATTAAAGCCAGCAACGCTTCCAGCATTGCTGCTTGCCTTTGTATGTCTCTCAAAAGATGGAGGGGACATCTGCCAAAGGAACTAGAGGATTTATACCGAGGCAAGCTGGCTTGTAGGGTGTAAGTGTGACCTACAGCAAAGAGTCTTGGAAAACATCAGGAGCAGGGTCCAAAGAAAAGCCCATTGAAGGGCTGTGCAAATGAGGCCTAATTTCACATGCTGTACTGCAGCAGTTGAAACTTCATAGACTGGTGTGAGGCACTGTCTTCTACATGGATGGTCTTGTCTCCTACATGGGATGCTGGAGAGGAGAAGGAGGGAGAAGTCATCCCCACCTCGGTGGGTGAAGGAGAGGGACTCTTGGTGCTGCTGCAGTTCTGCTCATTGCAGAGGAGGCGGGAGGCAGCCTGGGAAGGACTGGCTCCATGCTGGGACCTGAGGTGCCACCTCCCCCAGCACCACTACTGCTGCCAAACAGGGCTGAGGGAGGGACCTTCCTTCTGGGTTAGCTTGTATTTCAGAATGAAATTTCCCAGCAGCAAGGGAGGGAAGGAAGGAAATCTTATTTTCCTGTGCAAGGATTCTCTGCCTGTATCCTGTGTGACAGGGATGATAATGGGGCAGGAGGGGGAGAATCCTATAAAGCATATTACAGGGTGGGAGGTGCTCACTTTCTGCTTTTCCCCTCTGCCTTTGTTATCTCCAGCCTTCAGACATATCTCTGGAGCTGCTCTGAAGAGAAAGACAAGGAGAAGAAAGCACTCCAATCACACTGACACAACTCCATTCCTTCAGCAAGCTATAGAGATATTTTTATTTTGTAGTCATTTGAACAGCAGAGAGTTTGGCAATAGTGACAGTCTCAGAAGTGTTCACTCTGCATTTGTGTGTGTGTGTGTGTCCAGCTTGGCTCAGACTTGATGTCTCGGAAGACCTACCACCATGCTGCTTCTAAACAAAGCAGCAAATTGGAATACCTGTCCCATGGGCAGGATCCTGTCTTGACACCTCCAACCTGGAAGCACAGGGTGTGTAACCCAAACTGGAGCGGTTATTTCCAAGCACTGGACTGCAAAGAACCACTGATACCTTTTAGCCAACAGCCAGCAAAGCTCTGTTAAGCTGCCAGGGTGACCTGCACTTCTTTCCCACCATTGTTGTTTAATTTTTTGGGTTTTTTTTTTCACTTTAAACCCTTTCTCAATAAAAAATCACTGAGGTCAGACCTCCAGCTGGGCATGACTATATTGGCACAGACAGTGCTCAGTGGATTTGTTTGCCAAGAACCAGCAAAGACTGGACTAGATCATCCGTCATATAAACGGTCAGGTCATTCCGAAAGCTGCTGGAGTGAGTTGTCCTGGGGCTTGTTTTCAATATATAGTTATTTTTATATAGCAACATACTCCCTAAGAGTATTACGTTTAAGTTATTTATGTAATACACACATCTTCTATTTCTAGTAATATTGTTGACTAACGATGCTCCAAGTCCTCACTGCTTTCCCTTTGATACTGCAGCACAAATAAAGCTTCTGATGGGATTTTTTTCAAAGGATCTGGCAGTGGGTCTTGCTCTCCCACTGAAGTCTGTGAAACTGGCTTCTGGCTGATGAGAAAAGGACCAAACATGCCTGTAACTTGCTAATTCATTCATACATGTAATTTGACTGGTTGGACAACCCTTGAGCAGCTGGTACCCTGCCAAATAAGCCCAATTGCATCTCTCAATGCAAAGCAAGAGTAGCTCCATCTGCTTGTTGAGACGGGACCTTGATCCTCACGAGGCTGAATTGGGACACTGTGAGGACCATGGAACTCTGACAAATTGCTGCCAGGGCTTATGGGGAAGCAAAACAAGAGAAAAAAAGCAGAAATTGCCTATGCTGGTGTCCCAAGAAAGCTCAGCAAAATGGGAAATGACACTGCAGAGTGACAGCCCCGGGCAGCCGAGGCAGCTGTATGCCCGGCTGGACTGCTACACTGGTTCTTTGCTGGAACAACTGAGCTGTCCTAATAAATTCACTGTGTAAAAAAATATATATCTATAGACCGTGCCTTAGGAAGAGCAGTGCAGCTGCAAACAGGGCTGAGTGTGGCCAAAGGAAATGCTCTAGAGCTCTATAACCCGACAGCGAGCCGCGGCGACTCTCTGTGCAAAGGCTGACTCTACTGAACCCGTGCGTGTGGGTGTGCGGATGCACGTGGAGGCGTGCACACAGCCACAGCCTCACCATCCTGCTGCCCAGGGGGCAGATCCAGGCTGGGGCGGGCCCGGGGAGGCCCTGCCGCTACACGATCATGAACTGGCAGACGTAGGGCAGCTGCTCTCGGCACCTCTTGTCGAACCACTTGCCGATGGCGGTGCCCGACAAGGCCGCGCAGTTTTCCAGCTTGCCGCCGTCGGGCTGGGTGGTGATTTCAGTCTCCCAGTTCTTGTAGCGGATGGGGGTGCCCGTCATGTCGACCCACTTGCCCTCCGTGGCCATGTCGTTGAGGCCCAGCCAGATCTCGGCCTCGGAGCCGATGCTCTTGCGCATGTAATCGTAGAGGGCATCGTTCTCCTCCCCGTTCTGGGGCGTGCTGAGCGTGCCGCCCTGCGAGATGCAGCTCTCGCTGGCCTCGTGGTACGTCTTGGTCTCCGAGAATGCCAGAAAGCATTTTAGGTGAATTTTGGTGCCTTTCAGGCAAACTGAGGGGTTGCCGCATGAACAGAGTAAGAAGACAGAAAGAGAATTTGGTTTAAAAATGGTGCCCAGGAAGAGGCAGCAGCAGCACACCCAGCAGCCAAACTACAAACTTAATTTCTTGGGCTGCACGGTGACCCTTGGCAGCATGGGATTCCAAAGGCCCCTCTCTCTTCTATGCAGGGTGGGACACAGTCATGGGGACGCGCCCTTCCCCTCTGCAAATCATTGGGTGAAATGGATTTTCAGGGTGCCCCTGCCACTCTTCTGGGCTCTGCTGCTGCTGGAGCAGAGACACAACATGGTCCTTCTGCCCTTTCCCCTGGCCTCGTTCTCCCCCAGCCAATGCTACTCTTTCTCTGATGAATTTGTTGGAAATATGGTTTGTCATGGGCACTGCTGAGTGTTGGAATGTTTTGGGAAAAAGCCTGCATGCCAATTAAATCATCCTAATTATGCAAGATGAAAAAAAAGTCTTTTTAAATAAGCTTTGATCAGAAGCATTGCACTTGCATAGCTTGAGGTCTTCAGAGGAAATTTCTACTTGCCTCTGATTTTAGTGTTAAGGATATCAATTTATTTTGTTTTTCTTTAAGCTCTAAACCTTAAGAGTGTGGGGTACTGTAGCCAAACAATACCTAATCAGAGCCACACATTAATATCCAAACCAATTACTTCTCAATGAATGTGAGCTTGGAACTAAAGCCTTGATTTTTCTTGTGTTCCTCTTCTTTTAAGGAGAAAATTCTCCTTAATTTGCATTTTCATCTCATTTTTGCTTCAGGTTTTGCAAATCTTACTCGTACTGATGTCGGTGGAGTTTGCACAGAATAACTGTGGGGCATGTCTGGAAGATGGACATATTGGGACTGTCCTCTGTGTATGTTTAATGAAGCAGGACTGACGGACAGTGCAGTTCCCTGGGCAATACCACAGTGTGGATAAGAGATCAGGTCACCATTTCACTGGGGTTCAGACAAAAGACTAAGCTGCATTTGGTTAAAGCACAGACTAATCTAAATCCCATCCCTCCACCTCATAAAGGAAAAAGAACATCTGGCTCAGCATCCTAGAAATACCCAAATGCAATGCACATAAAGAGGGGGGTCCACACTGCACAGCTCCTGTCATTAACTGCCCAAGGAGGTTCACCAGCCCAGAGGAACTGCAGAGACCCACACTCTGCTTTGATCCCTCAATCTCTCTCCCCATGGTGGACTTGTTGCTGTGGGGTGCTTGGGCATCACTCATCAAGATGTGTGGATCCATTGCAGCCGCTTTATGAGCAGCTCCTCTCCCAAAGTAAAAGTCATGTGTTCCTCAGCAAGCCCTTTACCTGTCTGGAGTGCTTGCTTTTCCTTCAGTAGAGCAACCTCCTGAGAGATGTTGTCAATCATGGCCTTCAGGTCTTCAATCATTTTGAGGCTCACACCATCTGTTGGATAAATCAAAGAAAGAGCACAAATATTGGTTGCATCCCAGGGGAGGCAACCAAATCTGTTCCTATCATCAAAACTCCATGTTTCTTTGCCCTCAGAGAAGGATAAACAGAAGGAATCCACAAAGGCAGCACCTGTGTCCCCTCGCACATCCATCAGAATGAGTGTTTGCTTGCCAGCCTGGTTCCAGTATAAATAACAATCTTGTTTTCCTGGTTCAGGTTTTGGGGCTGTGCACCCAATGCATCTTCAAGCTGCAGGAGTCACCCTCTGAATTGCCACAGCAGTGCTAGGGAGGAGGTCACATGCATGACCATTGCAAGGTGCAGGCTTATCTCTGGCACTCCTGTGTAGAGCAGTCATCTGGGGTGGTGCTGCATTGGGGTAGAGCTCCCAAAATGCAGGAGGACACCATCTGATGCTGCCCTGCCTGAACAGAAATCCTGACACACACAAATGTTTTGTGGATAACTTGAAGCTAATGATCAACAGGATTTATTTTTTTCAACTCCTCAAAAACATGCTCTCTCTCTATTCACAGCACACCCTCCTGGCTTCCCTCAAACACCCTAACACATGATGTTCTCTGTATGCATTCCTGGCTGCACTCACCTCTTGAATGCTGTCATTGGTGGGTTGATAGGAAAGCATTTTGCTCACCAAGCTGATGCTCAGCTGGAAGGGGCTAGAAGGGCTTCATATCTTACCTCCACTAGATCTGCCTCTGCACCACCAGCCACCAGCCTCTGCCCACCAACCACACCATCCTTTGGACCATCACAGCTGCCTCTGCCTCATCTCTACCTCCATCACCTCCAGTGTAGGTAACAAAACACTGTCCAGAGCTGCTCTCCTGCTGTGAGAAGAAGCCTCTTTGGCTGGGGAGCTGGCTCTTAAAGCCTTCATCTTGCTAGGTGTGTTGCTTCTGCAAAGCTCCAACCAGTTGTAATCAGTACTTGGATTTCTCCTAGACAGGAGCAAAGGGACCATTTACACCTTGAAGGTGGTAGGAGATCAGTCATTGAGGCACTTTTATGCATTTAGTAGTTGTCATGTTGAAAGCATCTAGCAGTCCTCCTGGGGTGAAAGGAAAGGGGACAGTTTGCCCATGAATGCAGTAGGAGGAGCTTCCTTGAAGCCCAAGGAGCTGAGGAACCAAGGCAGGCAAGCGGGGAAGCAGCTTGGATGTGGACCAAAACCACTGACCCAAGATTACCTGGTGCCATGAATATGAAAAGCCAGACACATCAGGAGGAGGGCACTAAGCTGCTTTACTCATTGCTCAATTAACTTTAATGGAGTCACTTAACACTGAGGCACTAGATATTATTTTGCTGTCTTTGAGGATAATACTTTGTGTGAAATGGCTAATTAATCATGGTGGTTTTTTCCATGCAAGCCTGTCTTGCAGCAGAACAAGTGTTCTAAGGTTTAAGTAACATCCAAAGGCCATGGCAGGACACTACCAATGAGCCTTGCTGGGGCAGCTTCTCACACTGTTGCAGCTGGGTTTGCTGGTGGGTTCCCACCTTGAGGGTCCCTGCCATGAGAGGTGACATGTCTCCTTGATAAGTACCTAAGAGCCCTGTCCCTTTTCAGTACCTCATTTCCAAATCCTGGGCCACAAGATGTTCCTACAGCAGTGCATTCACTGGGATGTCTCGCAGAGAACAACTCAGGACTTGTTGACTCACCCTTCAGCTATAAAGTGAGGACCATGGCTACATCAACAGACTTTGTGTTGTCTATTTTATTGCCACGGATTTTGTCTCAGTGCTGTCATTTCCTCAAGGCTCACCTCCTAAAGCCTGGGATCAAGCCTGTTTACAGTCTGGGTTTTGTGATGGAAGCCAGCATATGGGATGCTGACGATCCAGTGGGAGCTGGAGCAGGTCCTTGTGCATGACTGTGAGCAACAGGATTAAGCGTGGGCAGAGGCCAGATCAAAAGGAGACTCACAGAACTGTGTGCCACAATAGTGTGTTGGTTTGAAAGCCTGGCCAGGAATGTATTTAAAGCTGCAAACGGGAGCTCTCACCTGTTTTGATTATATCCTGGATAACAAACAAATGCCTCTGTACCTAATTTTAATGTTTTAACTACTCCTGCATGAAATTTGGATATATATCTATATCTATATATATATAGATATATATATAGATATGGATTTCTTAGCTTTGCTTGGAGATCCAAACAGCCTTCTATCCCCCAGAGGAATGAGCACTGCTCTGGTTCACAATGTCTGTCATCAAAGTTCTCTGGCCACCAGAAGAAATCAGTTTTTCTTCTTTTCTTCATTTTCTTTCTGAAGAAATCAGTCTTTCTTCTTTCTTCTTTTCTTCTGAGGCATTTCCTCAAAAGTACCAAGTGGAACAGTCAGGTCCCATATTGCAGTCTGTTCCTGCATCAAAGGAGGAGACTGAACACACCCACACTGGATTTTTAGCAGTGTAAATGTTCACAGGCATGTTCAGGGAAGAGAACCCAGACAAGAATACACTTAAATTTTGGGCAGTAGGTGGCATTAGGTGAGAAGCCCAATTTAGTCTCTATCTACTGAATTAAGCATCCAGACTCTGACTTCTGTCTCCAGTTACCTTAGAAACACACGTGAGAGCTATGCAAAGATGCTCCCTTCCATGATCCCAGTACCCCACCACAGCTGTGACCAAGGGGAGCCCTCCTGGGGCTGACACCTACACCCCCAAGCCATGGGGTGTCAATGCTGCCCAGGCAGGGATGCCAGTGCCTGACTCCCCTGGGAATTCCTCTGGATGAGACCTCCAGAGCAGGCAGACAAGGGCAAATCCCACCTGTATCCCAAGACACTGGGGCTCAGGGAGAGTTTGCTGAGCTACTGCATTTGGAACAATAACTGGGGAGTAATTTGAGGGGGAAAAACACAACAGCAGGCAAAGTGAATGTGCTGTCTCAGCATTTTCTAAATACTGTGGTTTGGCTTTTTCATGTTGAAATAGCATCATTTTTCATTCTGAAGCAGATCCAAACGTAAGCAATAATTACAAAAAAAAAAAAAAA
>VWYP01023826.1:431192-455316 GCA_013400435.1 Pycnonotus jocosus
AAAAAAGAGAAAAGTTAAAAAAAACCCCAACATAAAAAGCTTGGCTTAAATCAGTACTTTCTTTTCTAACATTTGTGGTTTGGCTGCATAGATTAAAAAAAATAAATCCAGCCAAACACCCCAACCCTCCAGTGGCTTTGCTGTCTGTGACCCTCCCAGGCAAAGTGCAGGGGTGGAACCAGGACAGGGGTACTGGGCACCTGGATGAGGATGAGATGGGGCCATCCTGCCATTGTTCAGAGCAGAAGTGGCTGAGCCCTGGCCCCTGTGGTGGCTGGGCAGACAGGCTTGGATGTGGAGACAGGCTGGAAGTAAAGTGGAGCTTCATAGGGGATTTTTAGCACTTTTCTCCATCTTTTCCTACCCCCTGGCACTGGTAAAAATCTGAAAAATATTAACCAAGAAATACTGGAAGTTTCCATTAAAGACAGGGCAGCTCATCCCCTATGGGGCTGGATGGGACTGATCAAAAAATGCCAAGTTGCTGGGCTTTCCCCTTTTCTCCACAGAAAATATGACCTCTCCTTTGCAAAGAAAATCTGACTAAAACCTGCCACCAGCTGGTCCAGATGGCTTGATTTTCAGGACACCCCCCTCAAAAGTTTTTAAATCAGAGCAAATTTTTTGTGTCAAAAAGGTGATTTTTCTCCCACCTTTTTGTCACTAATCGATTACAAACAGCAGTTGCAATGACACCTAGAGAAAAATAGGATTTCTCTGAGAAATGTCTCTCTCCTGGTACCTCCAGTGAGTG
Source organism: Pycnonotus jocosus (assembly GCA_013400435.1). NCBI lineage: Eukaryota > Metazoa > Chordata > Aves > Passeriformes > Pycnonotidae > Pycnonotus > Pycnonotus jocosus. The sequence goes on from VWYP01023826.1 coordinate 431,947, forward strand.
CAATGCATGTATGTGCCTTATATGAGCACAAGGGGTTTTGGTTTTTTTTGCTCTAGAAAACAATCACAGACTGTTTTCTCTGTTATCCCATGTCCTGCAGAATAAGATGGGGAATAAGAAGCTAAGATTGTGAATTCATAGAAAGATCTAATGGGAGAAAAGGCAAAAATTTCTCAAGGATGGAATCTGACAAAAATAGCCTCTGGGTGAGCGTAGACAGCAGCCTGGCCAAGTGAATTCCAGGGATGCTTCTTCCTTGCTCCCCACTTGGTTCCAAGCAGGAAAGCGCCTGCCAGAAGCGGTCCAAGCCCAGGCGGCTGCTGTCAGACACATCAGGCAGGCACGCTCACATGCTGCTTCCTCACCTCACCTGCCTTCTCCCACATTTACTGTGCCCTGAGACAGAGGGACAAAGGATGGGACAGCAGGAAAACAGAGGAAAAGGAGAAACAAACCCACTAGGGAATAGAAAACCCAGGCACCTTTGTGTGTGCACTGCCTGAGTAGTCAGGGCTTGTGTCCGGTGTGAAATACACCCAGGCCAGTGGTTTTAAATGAAGAACCCTGCTGATGCCTAATGGCTTGGATATTTTCTGCCTGCTCTTATCTCCAAAACTGTCTGTCATCTGTGACTTCTGAAAAATGCATGAGAAAGGGTGAGGGAGGTATAGAAAGGAAGAGTTTATTAGAGGAAAAACTTGGGATGAACCTTAGAGGAAACACAGAAAATGCATTCCCCCTGAAATTCAGACTAAGCTGAACAAATTTATTCAAGATAGGAACCCACCAAAACCGTCTCAATACCCTCACTGTTTTACAGGAGAGCTGCACAATCATTCCCATGGAGAAGGGGAGGAGTAAGATGTTTTATTAGGTTTTTAGATGCTTTTTATGAAGTTTCACTAAAGCACTGTTAAATGCCCAAACGAGTGGGCTGAATGGCAACCCACCCAAGCCCTGCAAGTCCTCCTTGCAGGGAAGCTGCTGCTGCCCCTTACCTTTCTTGGTAGCCGCCGGTTTTTGCCGGGCTTTGCCGTTCTGCTGGCCGGAGACCTGGGCGAGGGAGAGGAGGCAGAGGCAGAGGAAGAGGAAGAGGCAGGCTGCCCGGAGCGCCATGCCGTGCCGTCCACTCCGAGCGGAGCTGCAGTGGCTCTGCCCTCACACGGCCGCCTGGACAGCGGCTGGAGTCGGGAATGGCTGTCCCAGAGAGCCTCCCGCTGAGCCCGGGCCAGCGGCAGCCTCCCGGCCCCGGGGGGGCTCCGAGGCTCCGGCCAAGGCTGAAAAACTCCCAGAGGGGTTGCAGCTCTAGGCACGCTGCTTGTTTTTGTTAAAAACGAAAAGAAAGAAACCCCACCACCAAAAAAGAGGGGAATAAATGTACCGACAGTCTGCTAAGCTAAACGCAAGGAAAGGCTGGGAGCATAGCTGGAACGATTTCCTGTGGCTTTTAGCACAATGCCACGAGTTTGATCTCGTGTGCCAGCGATGGCAACAGCAAGGTGAGGAGTGAAACGGCGCCTGGGTGGCCGAGGGAGCAGAGAGGGGTCACCTGTCCCCCACCCCTCAGCAGGGATGCCCGCAAGGGATGTGCCGGCATAACAGAGGCAGAGGTAACAGACGGGGGCACTGAGCACCTGGGTTCCTTGCTCAGAGTGCAGGGTGCCTCTTAACCCCTCTAAAAGCAGTTCAACTGTGGCTTTGGTAGGGTCATCCTGCTATCACTGCTTATGTTCCACAAGAAGCCATTCTCTCCCTTTGCAGGTTCCCAGCCTGACTTCTTGAACCAGCTGGGCTGTGCTGAGCAGCTCTGCAGTCTAAACCAAGACCACTGCCTGGTTTTTTGGGTGGTGTGGCTGTTCAGTAGCTGCAGCACAAGCAAGTCAGTCCTTCCCACAGGAGGAACAGCAGCAGTTTGAGCAAGTGGAGGAAATTAATGTAGACAGAGGAGAGGAGGGATGAACATTTTGGAGAACAAAATGACAGATTTCAGCCATTAACCTTAAAATTTTTCTGATAATTTAAGGCAAGATGCCACCTAGCACAACGTGAACCTCTGGAGTTGTAGGAGCATAAAAGGTCCAAGATAAAGAAGGATGAGACTGGAAAAAGAGCTGCCATTGAGTTAGTTTGGCAACCACAGTGTTACTCTGCCTCACACTTCTGCTGAATACAGAAAACCCTGCCTTGATGACCTACCTGAACAGAGAGCTCTCTTGCAGTCCATGCTTTTGAAGCATAGGAGGAACAGTTTGATTTTTACTGCCCTTTACCATGTGCACCAGCCCTCATTCAAATTTAAACTGGAAAATATATATTTTGGGGATTTACTGTTCTCCTGTCTGCACTATCCCAAAATGGAATGGATGGAGCCCAAGAGATGCCAGACACCTACATAGACATATATGTTTCCTTTCCTTGACACTCAAAAATACTTTTGGTAGGTAACTCAGTACCTCCCAGTTTTCCTTGGCTCCAGATATGCTTGCCTGCCTTTGCTTTGATTCATGTGCTGCCAAGCTGGAGAAAAAACCAAAATGCTTTATTGCTGGCCATGAAACATATTGCTGTGGTGTGGAGTCTGACAGCAATCCCTAGCCTCAGATTTCCAATCTGGGACCAACCACAGTGTTGCCCAGCTGAAACAAGAAGGGCAGGGTGGCTTTCCATTAGTCTCTGAAGAACAGGTCTGCACCAAGGGGATCCCTCCCTGCACCCTCCAGCAGGTCCTGTGCTGGATGCCACCATCATTTTTCTTGAAAAATGAGAAAAATTAAAACAAGTAGACTCAAAACACTTGTCTCCAGCTGTAACACCTATCCACAGGAGGCTTTGCCCCAATTCTGTCCAATGTAGACGAAAATAAAAATCCTTGACACTACAGAAGTTCATAAACCCACCCATCCAGCTCATGGGAGCAAGCTGAAGTGTTGCTGCATTGGATCCAGCATGAGGATGCTTCAGGAACAGCCATCCCCTGCCCAAGCTCCTGCTGAAGCCAGAGGTTCTAGTTAAATACTAGGGCTCTCAATGGTCCTTTGCTTTTTAGATCCCCACGATGCACTCTTATGTAAGAGAAGTGTGGGAAGTGAGTAGAGGTAATCCTTTTTATGAGATGAACAAATAGAACTGGAAGTCATCAGCGAAATACTAAAATTATGTCAAGAAACCAAGGTTTTCTCCATGATTTTTAACATCTGTGCAATTATGGATGTTACTTCCCAGTAAAGGCACTTCACTCCCTGGTTTCAAGCCCAGTCTCCTGGTTAGAGGGAGGGTAGCTCATGTTAATTGCAAGGCAACTGGTTTAAGATGAAAAAAAGAGGGCAGAAAAACCTATGCTTATGGAAACCATTGCAGGGCCGCAGGGAAGCAGACAGAAAAGTTTACGTGGCTTTGGGAAACCCAGTAAGTAGGGCTGAGATGCTGAATTTGGAAGGCTTTCAGTTAGCAAAACAGTAGTTGGAATAAACCCATGAAAAGAAGCTGGATGCTCCTGGCAGCAATGCAGACCTGTGATTTTGTGCCCAGCTAGGCAAGGAAATGGGCAGCAAGATCAGAGGCTATTTTGCTTTGGCTCCTAGGAAAAGAGCAGGTATAGCCAAGCCAAGAAATGAGGCAACGCCGCCACACAATGGCTGGAAAGTGCAAGGGTGGACTGGGTAACAGTATTCACACGGTTATTATCAAGATCAGCAATTACCAGACCTGGCCTTTCAGGGCTAAGTCACCAGTTCAAAGGCAGGACACTCCAGTGCTGAATGATGCCAGCTCTTTGCCTGAAGCTCCTCCTCCTCTCGGAAGGCTCCTGCTTCCCCTGCCAGCACTGACAGCAGGAGAGCAAAGCGGAGACACAAAGCACCTTTAGGTGTGAGGCCCTGCAGCTTGGGGGCCTGATCCATGGCTGGGGCAGCACCCTGGGATTCACATCTCTGCTCCCTTGAGATTGGCTCAGTCCATTAGAGCCTGGTGCTAAAAATGCCAGGTTGTGAGTTCAATCCCTGCACAGGCCATTCACTTAAGAGCTGGACTTGATGATCCTTGTGAGTCTCTTTAACCTTGGAATGTTCTGTGATTTGGTGACATCCACTCTGCAGGGATAGGATCCGTGTGTCAGTGGCACCACAGCAACCTCAAAGAGGAACAGGAGAGAAACAGCAGTAACAAACACTGTGAAGAAGTGGGGCTAGCACAAGAGAATCTCTGATATTCATTAGCTGCTGCCTGAACTTGTGCTGGCATAGTTCCTGATTTCCACCAGCATAAACATCGGAACAATCGGAACCAGCTTAAAATGGAGAGTGCCAAATCCATGGATCATTGTTTTGGAGATCAATCAAGAAGAAATGCAATACCAGTTCAGGAAAGGGTGGTTTTCATAAGGACAATGATGGGGAAAACCAAAGTGTTATCCCCAGCATCAACTTTAGGAAACTGGCTCTGAGCCTAAAGAGGGAACCTTCCCATCACATCCCATATCAAGCACAGCCCACATCCCTACCCCATGTACACACCAAGGGATACAGGGCCAAAGGATCCGTTCTACAGTAGATCCTTGGGCTTTAAACCAGATGGAAATGAGGAGCACTTGAGTTCAAGTAGTGTGAGCTGTTTAAAATCCTTCTGTTTGCAAAGGAGCTGCACCAAAGGACTCACACTTCCTTTTGTTTGGAGACTGCAGCTCCTGTAGGCTAGAGGTAATCTGTCTGTCTTCACTGCTTTGTGTTCGTCCATCGTCCAGATCCCAAAGTCTAAACAGCCAAAGGAAAACTGTAGTGAAGTGTCTAAATTTAACATCAAAGCTCTGAGGAATTCCTAACTGTCTAGGTCCACTGCCCGTCACAGCATCAGTTCAAGGGAGGTTACCACTGAGCTTGATGGTCAGTATTTTTGGACTGGCAAGTAGACAGCAGTTTTGTCAGCCTAGGCTCTTATTTCATGTCGTTCTCAACTTTGAGTACTGGTTTGATTTCATATTGCTGTGGATGCTGAATTATGGATTATAAGAGAATCTCAGCTTTGTGAATTCCTTAATTTTGATTTAGAGAAAAGTTTGCATGATCACACAGCAGAAAGAAAGCAACCCATGGCCTTGAAAAGCCTCATTATATTAACATTGGTCTTTTGCTGGAAGGAAGAAACAGAGGTAGGACTTAAATAACGACTTTTCAAGCCATGGGTTTCCAGCTGTGGAAATAGCTAAACTTACCATTTGCCAAAAGACAAAGAGAAGGGGCAGTGAGAGAGCTCCTCTGGAAGTGAGGGTCTGCAGGATGGTGGTTCCTAGTACCTCCAGTGCCTGAGCACACTGGCTTGGCTGTGATCTCTGCCACAGCCAGCTGGGTGGAGGAAATCAGAACGGACCTGAGAATTCCTCAGCTCTCTGAAGGTACAAGCTAAGGGCCTGCAGCAACTATGAGGATCTCTGTCTAAATAAAGGAAAACAAATCTCATCAACAAATGGTGTGACATGAAAACTCAGCCATGCCTGTGCTGCTCATCTTACCCAAATCTTGAGATCAGGATAGCAACAGAGATGTTCACAGAGCTTGAGAGATAACCACAGCTTTATTAAAAAGTATTCCAGTCAATGAAATGGAGGTTTAAACCATCACCAGGGAGTCATTAGCAGCATGTTTGAGATTCTAATGATGTTTTGCAGCAACAGCAAAAACATCTTTGTTCCTGGATAGCTAAAAATGCAGCTCCAAGAAAACAGCTAGAAATGCAGATCCAAGGAAAACCCAAGGCACTGCAGTTTCTCTGTGGGGAGACCCATACTGAAGTGCCCTGCTGTGGCTGAGCACTATCACTGCAAGTCTGGGATTTCGACAGAGGAAAAGCCTCTGTGAGGCACAGCTAACAGGAGCAGCCACATTTTGCCTTAGAAGGAAAAGCTGCCTGGCATGGGCAGGGAGTGCAACTGGACTCCTAGGAGTGCACTAGGAGACAAGAGGTTGGGGAGCAGTGAGAAATCACCCAGAGACTGATGGCTGAAGAGATTCAGTCCCAGTTGCAGACCTGCTCTTACATTTTTCTCCAGTGTGTTACAGGAACAGAGAGAACAAGGCTCTGGGGTAAGGACTGGAGTGCTCAGGTCTCACCAGTCACAGCTTTGCTTCTTTCACTCTCTGGTGCCAGCGGCCACTTACCACAGGCAAAGTAAACCAGTACCACAGCAGGGCTGGAGAACATCCCACTGCTGAGGAGAGCATGGGCATCTGCTGCAGTTCTAAAGAAAAGCTGGAGGCAGTCCTAGCAGAAGTGGGTAAACCTCAGGTAATTGCTGTTTACAAAGCAAATGCAGAAACACCCTATTGTCTGTGTCAAATCAAGGTACTAAATCCCTTGAAGAGAGACTTGCATACTCCAGTCTCATTCAGTCTCAGGAGCCGTGAGCAAGCTCTGGCTCACACCAATTTTGTCTTTAGAGCGGGCTCTGCTGAAGGAAGGCTTCATTTAAAGCCTGGCTGCAGATGGCACAGCCACGCTCCTCCTCACTGCCTCCACAGGGCAGAATGAGCTCCCCTCTTCTCCCCAAACTACACAATTCCAGTGCTGAACTGTAGTTGCAAAACGTGGGCTGGTGGAATTCCTGAGCTGGTGGGTACATCTGCCAGGTCCACCGACCTACAGCCTAGCCCTCCTCTGCATCAAGGGGAATGCTGCCTCTGTGAAACAGGTAAATTGCAGGTGTGTGCTTTTTTAGGCAACATGAGTAGAAGCCCAGCAGGAATTGCTAGACTCCTCATCTCTAGTACACAGCTTTCAGCCTCTCAACACTCCCAGCAGAAGCAATTAATTTCTGGGACAAACAGAGAGCTATCCCACTCCACAGATGTTTCCTCTTAGCTCTACTGGACTCGAGTCAATGAAAACGTGGCAGTATCTGCACAGCAACACATGGAACTTTCCACCAGCCCAGATGGGAACAGGGGCATTCTCAAATGAAGTCTCTATTAAAATTCTGCTATTTTTGTTTGGAATAGAAGGGAGGGGTTAAAGGGAGCAAAGAAAATAGAAATTAGCCCTTAGCATGCCTGAGAACCACAGTCTCACAGATTTCTTGGCAGATACTGTATCAACTGGGAGAGCTGTAGGACCTTTTACCCCTGTCAGAGCTTTGTTTATCCATCTGGGACATGAGCTGGTAGCAGCAAACCTCCAGGGGCAGCTGAGACCAACCAGCAGCTCTGTAATACTTTCGGCTGAGCTCATTATTTACATCTCAGGGGTTGAAGCAGACCCCATCTGAACTGGGGTCACTCTCCACACCACTGCTTTTCCAAGACAACAGACAGGAAGCAGTGACACAGAAGGCACAGGACCCCTTGGGACCCCAAATTCACTCTGTGCCTCCACACCCAGCTACAGAAGACCTGGAGGAGGACACACATGTAGGGGAGGCACTGCAGACACTGGCACCACATTAATTTACAGTGCTGCTCTGAGGAAATGCTTGGCACCAGGTCTCTTTGAGCACACAGCCTGGATGTCAGAGGGCTGAATATTTGCTGACCTTATTAAGAACTGGGGAGGGAGTGCACGCGTACTCCCCTCTGCAGAGGCGTTGGTTCGCACACTTGAAACACAGTGATGTTTCCTTTCCCACCACCACCTCCAGCTCTCATAAAAATATATCTAAAATTAAAAGGATCTGGAGAGGGGAAAAGAAGCATCTTAAGTGATGTAACTTGCAAAACGCTTGGAGATCCTTCAGCTGGAAGGCTGTGTAGAATTACACTATTCATGTTACAAAATTCACCCAGAGTGTAACTCGGGGCAGCTTTTTGGTCTCCAACCACAAATCTGCAATAAAACATTCAGAGAATGGCTGAGGTTCAAGACTTGCAGTCTCATTTACATTAACCATTTTCTGAAACATTGAACAATATGTGATCAAAAAACCTACCAGTGTTAAGTCTAAGACACTTTAAAGGTTTTTTCTCCCTTCAGTTTTCTTTCTTTCTGTTTTTACAAGCAGCTTTGCATGACAAAGAGTGGATTACAGCTACTGTAAAGCTGATGTCAGGTTAGCAATTGCCTCACACAGAATAACTCTACTGAAGTGATAAAAGACAATATGCACACTCATTGTCACTTCTTGGTTCTACTACTGTGTAGCACCATTACAACCTACCCAAACAATTACTTAAGGTACTGAAAAAATTCCAACCCTTCAAAATATAGACCTTGGGCAAATTTTGGGAGACAACTTTTTTAACAACCTGCCTGCTTGTTACATTGCTTGTTACTGCAGTGGCTACACATACCTGAAATACACAGAGCTGTTGCAGTCACCTTGAATACTTATGTGTATGAGCTCTAGCAAAAAGAACTGTAGAGATTTAGGGACCTTAAGTACTCCATATATTTTAATGGGATTATGATTACTAGTTTGAGCTGTAATATGTTCTGTCCTGTATCTACAGCTCTCCTTCAGCAGAAGTCTTCCTTCCCTTTTCCCCAAGTCAGGAGAATATTCTTAATCTGATATTGTAAAATTGAAACAGAAAATTCAGAAAGTGTTGCTTGAGTAAGAGCTAAATAACTCCTGGATTATTGTAGCAACTTCTGCCATAAAGTTTGTTCAAAACAATCCTTAATATTTGCAGATGAAATATCACCTTCTTAAAAATCAGCTTCTTCCTTTGACTTTTTCCATCTGTTGTCTCTTCCTATTATGCCAAATAAACACCTTTCACTCTTTGCTGGGCCATCCAGTTGATGTAGGGAGGGAACCCAGTGCTTTCAACACCTGGTGATGCAACTTGTATCCATGTCTTATCTGTAATCCTCTGCCTTTCCCTGTGAAGGATCATTATTGACAGCCACTACACTTTTCCAGCTGAATTATCAAACTCTTAAAGATCAACTTAGTTTCCCATTTACCTTGGCCATGTCCCTTCTCCTTAGCCACAGTGAGATGTTTTGGCTGGGTTACTATTGCACCTGTTGGCAGAAGGGATAGGTAGAGCTCTAGGGAGCAAGGAAATCATAGCATATCCTGAGTTGGAAGGAACTCACCGGGATCATCAAAGCCCAACTCCTGGCCCTGTGTAGGACACCAAGATTCACACCATGTGCCTCAGATTATTGTCCATACACTTCTTGAACTCTGACAGGCTTGGTGCTGTGACCACTTATGGGAGAATCTGTTCCAGTGCCCAAACACCCTCTGGGTAAGGAATGTTTTCCTGATATCCAACTCAAACCTTCCCTGTCACAGCTTCAGGCTGTTCCCTCGAGTCCTGTCACTGGTCACCAAAGAGAATAGTTCAGTGCCTGCTCCCCTGCTTCCCCTTGTGAGGTAGTTGTAGACAAATCTTGGTTTAAAATATGAATTGGGAACTTGGGACCGTGTTGTATTTATAGTAAAAATTAACTACATTTTATTCAAAGACTAGTAAGGTAATTTGAAGGAAAATTTCCACCTAGTGCTGTTCTCATTTGTGCTACACTGAAGATAACCCCATATGCATTCTAGAACACAGCAGCTGGTTTACAGAAGTGAAACACAGGCAAACAGAATTAAGTAGAAAGTACATCAGCCACTCTGGAAAACAGACTCAACCACTTCCCAGGCAACAGCATCAACTGCTGCTGCTGCTGCACTTCGTAGGTGCCAGCAGTTATCAGTACGGAAAGCACCTCTAATTTGCTTATTTGCATTTAACTGTAGCTTTCCTCATGCTTAGTAACATTCTGGAAGCCTCTTAGCCAGGAGGATGACTCTACTGGAACAAAAAAGCCCCAACTTTTTCTTTATATACAAACTGACAAGATTGCAAAATCAATTAAAACCAGTTTTGAACATTTAATAAAAACTCATCCTAGAAATCCAACTTTTGGTCGTGAAGTCCCCAAACTCTCTTCTTCATCCAAAAGCTTCTGAAGCGCTATGTGAAGTGACTTGCCTACTCTTTGTCCCGTCTGCAAAGCAAAGAAAGCAAAACAAACCTGAGACATATGCTTATTTACAGGAAGACAACTCTTATGGAACACTTCTTTTTGACAAATAGTTTCCCTCTGATGATTCATACACACCAGCTGGTATCATAAAATATGCTTTTAATTTAGAAAAATAATGGTGGTGAAAGTTTCATTTAAACTTGATTAAGTTTTGGAAAAACGTACACACAAAGGCAGTGCTCTCATTCATCAGAGAAGCATTCCACAATCATTAATACCAGAGCTGCACATCGCTGGATCACCCAGGAATACAAATTAAATTTACATCAGGCAGAAGCACACATTCAAATTAGCCAGCACACAGAGCATGCAGCAATATTCCAGCTGCCAGAGGACAAGAGACACCTGACCAGCAAAGCAGCCTACTAATAGAAAGCTCAGCAGACTCTTCTGAATGTGCTCAGAATCAGCAGAGTGAATTTAGACCAGCTGTACACCCTGTCCTGTGGCCAGAGAAGAACAAAGTGCACACTGGCTGCACCACCAAATCACTTTGTGGGCAGATCCTTCGTAAGATGTGTAATTCTGTCCTGTCCAAGGACCTCAAAGGAGTGAATAGAATGTTTTCTTTACAGAAATAAACTCCAGCAGAGAAAACCCAACAGGATTAGCTCCAGTGCTGACCTTTACTTGTCCCACATGCCCAAGTATACTGTGCAAGTTTACAGGCCAGGGAAACATTGGGAAACAGTGAAATAAAGATCTGAAAGCAGTGGTGCCCACTGGAGCCTTTCCAAGGCCTCTCTAAATTACCTGAAATACTGACTGTTAATAGAAATAAAGAGCCCACCCACCCCTAAAGAGCCAAAGGCAGATTATATTGAGTTTACTGGCTCCTGATCTATGCAGCGAAGCCTAGGCCTGCCAATACAGCTGACACAAAACTCTGTTTCCCCTCTTGGTGACAATCACTGAAACCATGCACAAACCTGAAAACAAGCTACATTTTTAATTGAAGGGCCAGGTGCCAGAATTTGGCCAATGGTATCAAAGGAAATTTGGGAAGAGCTTTGATGCAGCAGGGTAGCTGTCAATCCTAGACACCATGAGTCATGCTACATAAATAGGGGGGGCACAAGAACAAGAATTGTTATGGCTCTGCACTGGGACAAAGATCACTGCAGCAGTCCAGAGTCAAGAGGGCTGATACATTTTCTTCTTCTTAAATGTAGGACATCACTCACCCCAGGTCAAAGTGAGTGAGAACTGTGCAGAGCTTTGGTATTGACCCAACACTGTTGCCATCTTATTCCTGCTTGCCTCTCTAGTGGATCAGAACATAAACTCATTAAAAAAAACAAAAAAAAACCAAAACAAAACAAAACAACAAAAAAAAAAGCTTAACGCTGGCAGCTTCCCAAAGCCTTCCCATGAAACTCCCTTCTTAAGAGATATGTCTTAAAATGTCTTTTCTCTACCAGTGGGGAAAAACTGAACATCCTCTGACCTGCAGCCAAATCATTTGGGAATAGAGGTGTCAGACACAGGTTACTCAGCTCCTCCACTGGGCATTCCCAGGCCCTTTTGTTTTTCTTGATATTCTAATCAAGAAAATGTTGAGTTTAAGGCAGGACCAAACAGATAAGCTCTGACCTTACAGAAAACATCTTGAGGGTTTTTTTGTGATCAGCTTTATCTCTCACAGCTGCAGAGGAATTAGAGATAACACCTCTCTGCCTAGGTAAGGGGGATAAATGGCATGTTTGAACACAAATAAAAAGCCCACTGGTACCACTGGGACCAGCACTCTGGATGGACATCATGACGCAGTCAAGTGCCATGTACTGAGTAATTCCCACTTGAGACCAACTGTTGTCAAACTTGGCTCCAACTTCAGCATTCCTTACTAGAGCCATGCAGAAATTAGCCCTGTGTGTCTAGGAAACACAGCCAGCTTGAAATATCTAAATTTCATTTTGACTTTCAAGTTCATAACCCATTTCTGTCTCATGCTCAAGGCCAAACTCAGGCATGAGAATTTACACTGGAAAACAGATTAAAGAAGGGCCTGAATAAGGGATTAAAATGGATCTTATATGAATGTGGACAATATCCAGATACTAGTATTTTTTTGAAGTAGGGACAGATTGTAAACTCAATAAAGAGGCAAAGAAAAACAACAGTAAAATGAGAACAGTAAGCTTATCATAAAATAAATGGGTTGTGCTGGAACACCATGGACCACCAGTTCCAAACACCATCTCTACTCTTATAAGGACTTTACCATGTTATAAGTTTTGCTCTTTCAGTCTTTAAAAGAAACAATAAAAGAAGGAACATGTTCTTTAAAAATACTCCTGAAGTTTCTCAGCTTAAGTTTTACTGTCTTACAGCTGTGAAGTACTTGCCTGAAACAAATGTGAGAACCACACATTTCAGGCATCTAGGAGTTTCAGACAGTGTCCACTCACATTAGAATCTGTTTCAAAAAAACTGCCTGTGACCTTCACAAAGTCCCTCATGCACCAAACAAAAGCACCAAGGTCTCTGCTCTACAAGCCGTTACTGAAGCTTTCTGTACATCCAAGCTCCAGTTCATCCAGTATCATCCAAGACAGTCAACTGCTCAACACTCCTTACCTCCATCATTTCAAAAATACTCTCAGGATCCAGGCTACCTTTCCCCACCTTCTTCATAGAAGTGATGGCACCTTTACTGGTCACTGAAATAAGCAGGCTTGCCAAAGAACAGGCTTCTTCCTGAAGGGTAGCATCCACCACGTGCCTATATCCAATCTGCAAGTTAGTGACAAAACAATGCATTAGCTTGCAGTTCTCAAAGCTTCCCCACTGAGAAATCAAACTGTGAGTGGTGGCTTTGTTACTTATCTACAGCCTCCCATCCAAAAATTATGTGGCCTTTGGAAATAGTCAGAGACTGACTTGATAGAACAGGATTCAAACAGCCTCTGATCCTAAATTCCAGGTACATAAACAACAGAAGTGAGATAAACATGTCCCTATTTCATACTGTTTTCCTTTCTACCATCCTTTCATATGTATGAAACTCCATATTCACCTTTCCCTGCTACTCTATATTTAGCGTTTGCTCCCCTCTACCTGAAAATTACATATCCCAAGACTCAGGTGAGCCCTCACTTCAGCAATGGCCCCTCTACTATTTATCGATTTGCTTAAAATAAATGCCAAGCAAACTTTCAGGTACCCAAGCCTATCATTAACACTTGCAATAGAAAATGCAGCACCCATAAAATCAACTGTGTTAGCTGTGTGCTATATATGGTAGACAAAAACCTGTTTGAATGGAAAGGGATGGTATTGTACCCATGAAAATGGAGTTCTGTCCTCAGCAACAAATTTTCAGCATGTAACTCCAGGCAGATCACACAATCTCCACTCCTGAACACAGTGATCTCTTGTTTGAACATCCTGACATATCTGCTGCTCTGGATCTTAAGGAAGGAGCAGATAAAAACTAGTAACTCCTCTGCATATAAGAAGATGCAATTTAAGAATGCATCGAGTAGAAACTTACAGGTCAGAGGTGCAAAAAAATCCTATTTTTAAGTAAAAGTTCTTAATTAGGAGGCCAAAGACAAACAAATATATACATAGTGGGCACTGACCATTTCTGTTACTCTAATTGCACGTCTAGGGAAAAAATAAATGGCAGGTGAAATGGACAGAAACTGGAGTCTCTAGGCAGAAAGTCAGAAATGTGTCAGGCTTACTTTGCTTAGTGTGACAATACAGGGCACCTCATCTACGTTGAGTCGAATACAATCGTAAGGGTCATCAGACAGCTCAATCTCCTTGGTGCCTTCTTCATCCTCCAGAACACGGACTTTGGGTATTCTGTGGAAACAAAAGGTGCAGAGTCAGTGCCAGAACACATAACAAACACAGCTATTATACAGTCACAACTCCAGGAAGTCCCTGTTCTTCTAAATGAGACAAGATGTTTAGAAGAACAGTACAGAATGTGATCAAAGTATTAACAATTCACTCCCTGAGACTACAAACAAAACACTGTAAGTGGGAAGGTATTTAGGATAAGATCATCATATTTACATCATTCAAACAGTTAAAATTTCAGCTGTTTTTTACACTATTACATGAGGAGAAATTAATTTTGTACTTGCACAAATCAGTTCTGAATAATTCTTTGTATGTACAGGAATGCCACAGATGTACAGGAGACAAATAAGCAAGATTGAATCTTTTTGTTCTATGGTTCCCAACCTTGCAAACGACAGTAAAGTTGTCAGGATTACATCAGTTGCATTGCTTGGCAAAGGTGTGACATCAGTAGCAAATACAAGTAGTAAAGCTGTTCAGGAAAGAACAGCATCAATTAAAGCGATTTGGGGTGAAGAGAAAAGGTGACATTAGTAAAATCCTTTCTCTAGTAAGATTAGAAGATTGGCAAGATAGTCTACTGTTCTAAGGACAGATATACAAGCAATATGTAACATATCAGGATGAAGCAGTGATGAAAAACCAGGCAGAAATCCAAGAAATGCCTTCTTCTCAGTTGTGAATGATGAGCTCTCTCATAAATGAGCTAGACAGGCTCCTTATCAGTCATACATGCATTGTATTTGTGATAGCCATCTAATGGAAGCTTTATGGGATGATTTAAGGCAGTTTCCTTAGCATAATGAATAAAGTGATTTAAAACAATTTAGTAGAAGATGGCATCTCAAGTTGCCAAGAATATCAGCAACTTATACACTCTCATTTATCCAGGTGTCTGCTAGGATGGAGTACTGACTGAGACACTTGGCACTACTGGCAAGTAAACCACACAGAGAGCTCACTCACACTACTCTCTCTTTCACACATTTGCACTTGAAAACAAAACAATTGAAGATGTCCCAAACAGCTAACTTCAGTAACCACAATCTGGTTTTATGTTAGTGCTTTTACAGTAGCATTGTGTTTTATAACTAGACTGAGGAGGTTACATTCTTTTACGCCCCCTGTAACAAATCTCTTCTTTTAAAAGAGGAGGAGATAGGGACTGATTTAATGAACATTTGCTCCCACCACCACAAAGTGATTTTGGTTGATCCTTGGAGGAGTATTTTAGTTATTTGTGGCTAAAAGTTGTAGTGGAAGTACTTCAAAACAGCTAACCCTGCTCCAGTGACAACAAATTCCCTACATGCACACTGGCCTGAGCCAACCCAAAAGTAAGACTTGGAGTAAGCAGAGCAATTGTGATGTGCGCTTTTTCCGGAAATGAAGCTCCCAAATGTTTTCTAACTCATTAGAAATGCATCAAAGCCTATTTTCAAGTTTACAATATTCCATTAGAAGTTGATGGAATAAAGTCACAAGGTGACTAACCCTCAAGCTACACATGACAATGGACAACACCGGACAACAGCCGAGTCATGCAAGAGGTGTATGTGCCAGAGTAGTGTTTGAAACACAAAGCAAGATTTTAAGAAAATCTGTGAGATTAAGCAATTTTTAACTCCAACCTAAAATAGCTTTGAAACCAGAGCAGTGTTTGGTCTGCAAGAAAAATCTGCCAGAATTAATATCTGAAAAATGCCTGCAAGGAACTTTTTTGGCCAAGAACAGATGAGAGGTGTAAATTAGAAATACTGCAAAGGCAAAAAGATCAGACACAAGCATCATAGTTGCATAAAAAGGGGGTATATGGACACAAAAACTATGCAAAGTGAATGTAGCACAAAGCCTTTCCAGAGCACAGTAGATTTCCTCTCCCAGCTTGTGAAGACTTATCTTAAGAAATAGCTGTACATGTTTAATTTGCAACTTTTATTTTTCTATTTTGATTCCTGAAACTAATCAGGGCAGAGACCTGTACAGCAAGACTCAGCCATGTAACAAACAGTGCTCTTTTCTGTGTGTGCAGGTCCAGATTTCACAAATGCAAAAGCAGTCCCACCCTGCCAAGCAGACATCAGTTCTGCCTCAATCATGCTGTGCAGCTAAAATCTTGGTACCTGCAAGGCTGTTGTGTTATAAACTTTGTTGGTTTTGTAACTTGCCTATTTTCTGCAGCCTCGGTTGGAAGTAGGCACATTGCATGGGACCAAGTTTAATGTCGAAGACTTGCATCATTCTGCACATTTTGCAATATCTATTTTCCATCATTAAGAAATCATTAATAAATCCATCCTTAAACATCTCGGAGACATAGGTAAGAAGAAAGCCTGGTATCTGCTATCTTGTGCACATGATCTTGATTGTGGTTTTTAGAACTTGATGAACAGTACAAAACTGCGAGGAGTAAATATTCCCCCTAAACAAGCTGGATTGCTATTGTTCCATGCCTGAAGGGGAGAGAACAAGTCAGGTCAGGCATTCAAAGGATTTAAATCCCGTAAGTCTCACGCAAAATTCCTTAAGTGGTGATGTTGGATTTGCTTAGCTCTAAAGCAAGATGTGTCCACAGATATTACAAAAATGCTTAGAGCAAGATTTTAAATTGAAGCTGCAGTTTTCAAATGCCTATCTGAATATCTAAAATTTTGTAGCTTCAAAGAAACAACAGCAGCTTTAGCTCCCTGTCTTTGTTCCAATGCTCTAGTCAAGGCTGGCAAAGATCTGAAAACACTTAGAACAAAAACCTGATTGTAAACAAAGTAGGAAAAGCAAGTAAGAGTCAAAGAGGGACACATGTCGAACACACTTCAGAACACTTAATCTGAAGCAATCTTCTAACTGACATCTTGTCTTGTTTGGAGAGTAATATTTTATGGAGAACAGGCAGCTACTCTTAAACAATCTTGTGTCAATCCAAAGAAAACCCAGTAGCTACAAAGGGAAAGAGAGAGGAATAGTGAATGAGGACAACAGGTTTTCACTTTGAATTTCACCTCCTGACTTTCTCAGATGTCAAAGCTTTGTACGAGATGAGCTGTGCTAGCATTCCCTGCTCAAATCAATAAGATGAGGTTTTCAAAGGTAAAAAATGAACAGGCTGTGTCATACTGTGCCACATTTTGAAATGATACTCAACTTCAACAAGACTCATGGTGTTTGCTCGCAGTTTAAAGATTACATAAAGGAGAGAGTTGTCAGAGAAATAAAAATAAGTAAGAAACATTAAAATAATTACACCCTCCATCATGTTGTCCATGTTCCCAGAGCAAGAGATTTTCTTTTATTCACTTATTTAATCCATTACTTTTTATATGATCATCTCTCTTTAGTCTGGTTCAAGTAAGAAAAAAATCTAGTTATCTTACAAATAAAGTATGAACTGTGGAGCTGCAAAATTCACATGGTAGCAACTGTTTTAATTACATGACTTTTGCATTCTGGCAACTCACACACAGAAATACGGGCTGTATTCTTTTTACTGTACTGCAAACTCCTTTGTGAGCCATTAAATTTCTAAAAGTATTTCTTAATGTCATAAAAACAATCTACTGTTAAAAGTTACTGCTGAGAACTTGATTAACATGAGAAATTTCTCAGCAACCTATATAACTTCTAGCCTCAGATGGATTCTCCCCATATCCCTTTAAAAGTGTTTATAACCTGATATACTGCCTGTCTTCAAAAGCATGTTTTCCTCTTCTTTTTGCACATACTTTTCCAGATCTAGTTACTGTGCCTTGATTCCCTGGTAAATAAGCCAGAACTACACTAGTGACTTTAGCAGATCTCTAATTTCATGCTGAAGAACAATTAAAGATCCACTTTTAAAACAGGTATGCTTGTAGGAGTCTAGGTTTTGCACCTCTACCATCTATTTTTGCCAAGTAAGTTTTTTAGCAAAGCTATTCACCAGGGTTGTTTCTCTCAAGGGTGCTACAAAGCTCTGTACTCCTTTTCACCTATGGATAAAGAAGATTAAAAAACCAGAAAAAAATAGTAGTGAATCTTATTAAAAACACACAGAGAAGACTTGCATCATTCATTCTACTAGATTTTACTTTTCCATTCTTCGAATTAAAGTGCACGGGGCAAAGTTCTTTTAAAGACACATTGTTTCCCCCTCCCTACCATCTCTCACTATCACATTTTTCCTCTTGGTTTTAAAAAGAAGTCTAGGCTGACAGTTAATGAGAACAAAATCAAAAGTGGAAAATCAGGGCTAGTTACAAACCAGTAGTCACACTGACAGAGGGCTTCTTATTCAGGAGCATTACATATCAGTAAATATTTATTTCAAACACACAAGGCTTCAACACCAAGGCCTCCGAATACTTGCTACAAACCCACATGGTCCAGACTATTTTTCTTGGATCTGGTTACAACAAAAGTTATATTTTGAGCATGATTGTGCATAACAGTCAATATGACACTTAATCATTATAAACTGAATTAAAATAACATTAGTTCATGTTACTTGCATGCAAATGACTGCCTTGTATCTGAATGCAAGCTGCCTTGGGTATTTCATATTTAAGTAATTAAGCATTGAAAACACTTTGCTCACAGAGAGTACTTCTCTTCCACTTCCCATGCCACTTCCACCCACATGAAATGAGATCTGTGCTTTACCTTGTGTTAAAGAGAGCTGCCTTCACTGCAATAGAGATAGCATCGAAGATGTTCCCACCACATTCCAATAACTGGAGAGAAAAAGAAGAATCTCTTTAAAAGAAAATCAGCCTAGGACCTTTAAATGAAGCCTTTATTTTATTTAAACCTACTTGAAAAGGAAGAAAATTAATTACCAGAACAGGTTTTTAAAAAACAAAGTTGTCTTTAAAGCCTATCTATGAAAAGAAACAGATAGGAAATTAAGATTTCAGCTAACTGTATTATATATGCAAAATAGAAGAGTTAATGCACTTCATAATAAAATTAATGATAAAATTTAATAATAGAAGCTGAAATGAAACCACCACTGTTCTTAATCTTCTTGTGCTAAGGTTCTGAACTAGACTATGACCAGAATACCCTTTATAAACTCATCACATTAATTCTTTAGTGTTTCATTAAGCCAATCTATTTTCTATATTTCATTTCAAAGAGGAGCCTTTTTTTAAATATCAGCTGGACAAAACCAACTGGGAGAATTGCTTTCACAGAAGAAACACACTGTCACTGAGAACATGGTATAGAAAGCTAGTTATATAAGGTGTAGTTATAAAGGCACATCATAATTTATTCTCTTTGTGGGAAAGAGTCAACGTCAGGTTTGTCTCGCAGCTGAAAGTGATCTAAGGAGAGCCTGATGTCAAAGTCTATTTCACACGAGTGTTATCAACAAGTCAAGTGTGTGGAGGGAGCCCAGCTCAGCATCTTCCCTTGAAGATAGGGAGAACAACAGTCAAAGGGAAAAGCAGCACTGCATACAAGGTGAAAAGGGAGGGCTCTGAAAACCACTAATGCCTTCTGCAGGCTGCTAGACAAGTCCAAAATGTGTCCGCCCATAACCTACTGTCAATTCTCTGACAAGAACAGCTCTCAGCTGCCAGTACTATTTCCTGAGAACACACACACAGAGAGCAGGCATTTGGAACTACTTCAGCAAGAATATAAGGATGCTTCTTCATGACATCAATCTATGGTGTATATGATGAAAGCAAAACACGTTCTGCAATCCTGATCGCATTGATTGTTCTTCAAAATTAATTTAAAAATTAGATAAACTCCTGCACAGGTAGAAAATCACAAATGAGATATTCTGTAAAGACAGTTACAGTTTTATGAAGACAGACTGAACAGTGTAAAAAAGAATGACAAAAAGTTGGGATAGAAAGCTAAATACAAAGGTGATCAGATTATTTCTTTGCAAGCAGCTGCTGGGTACAGAGAGGTTAACTTGCCCCTTTCAGTCATTATTGGTTTTCACTTGGTAACACAATAAGCCCCACAATATCTTTGTTATTAAAACACAATAATGGGCTGTGCCTGTACTGTTGCTAGGCTTGTGTTCAGGCTGCTGTTCTAAAGCCTCATCTGTACTACAGTGGCTCCTAGAGGCAAGGAACACTGCCTGCAGAGCATGGTGAAATGAACACTTTTCTCAACTGAAGCACCTTGTACTCACATCCCCCCCCATTCATTTAGTTATTTTTAGGACTAAAAAAGTCTGCACAACTGTGAGTTATGGGAAGCAGAGGGGTCTTCCCTGCTTTTAATTTACCGATATGTAAGTGAAAAAGTTATGGGAAAGAAAAGGTAACACTTTGTAGACCTCACCTTATTCAGAGAAGCTTTTCCTCCAAAAGTAGAGATTCCTTACTTTTAATCAGACTGGGGGTGGAGAAATAGAAAACACGAGCAAATCCTGGAAGGTGCTCAGTAGTGAACTGCAAAAATTTCAAGAGAACCTAATGCACCCTGTCCTCCCAACACACTGTGACTGGGTAGGGAATGATAAGAGATTGCACACTTTGATTCACCTTGCTTAGCCCAGCAGGCTGTTGGAGCAAATTGTGGGGAGAAGGCTATATATATATATCAAAACCTACTCAAAAATGCCTAAAAGCTTATTTCTGATATCAGTGGCTTGCTTAGAAAAGCAAAGAAATTGAGGGAAACACAGAGAGGGTGAGAACAGGCCTGTGGTACTCCATGTTGATAAGCTACTATTTGGAAGTGGAATGCCTTCCATTATTAAGAAAGAATGCATATACTCTGAAAGGTCAAGGTATATTGACCTTTGACACATGTATCTCAATTTGTCTGTAAGTCTGCATTTTTGTGGTGTGCATGGCTGAAGTTATATTTTTCCAGTATGATTGTACAGAATTGTAGCATGTCCCAAGTACACTGACCACTAGCAAATTTTTGAGAGATCTTTTTAATTGATAAAGCTGCATGACTGCAAAACACACTATTTCCTCATTTGAGGTTGCATGTGTCAATTTTTGTTTACACATAGGAGCTGAATATAGATGTTTCAATCAAAGTGCACATGGCTAAATTGCATAGCAATGGAGTATTTCCAGGCTCATAACGTTCTTTATGGATGTCTTAATGTCTTTTGGAATAAGAGACTTCCAGACAAGTACCTTCACACCTGACTGCAAGGTACCAGTATTTTCAGCATTATGACAGATTAAGGTTTATTTTCCCTCCAATTTGACTATGCAACACAAACACCAATGTAAACAATTTCCAGATATTCTGAAGGAAAGTATCACCCAAAGGACTCTCTGTGAGTGTTGTTTTTATACTCACAATCTGTCTCCCTCAAATGACAAATTATATGAGTTGCTCCTTATATTAGCCCAAGTGTCATCTTTACACTACACCCTATAAAAAGTAGAATTACAAGAATGATTCAGCAATAGCAGCTTCAAAAAAATCTGTAGGTGTCAAGCACCTACGTTACGTATACACTATCACATGTGTACTAGAAAAGGAAAATATACATATGTACTAGAAAAGGAAATATTACAAATATGTCAAAAAAGTAAAAATACAGAGGCCTGAGGTGGGAAAAAAAAGGTGGGGGTGGAACAGAGTAAAAGAGAAATGTTAACAGTATCTACTTCTAATTGTATCAACAGCTCTTCAATGGCTCACACACAAAATCCCTGCAGAATATAATGTTAAAAAGACTCATCACGTTTATAGTTGTAATTATGAACCTGCAACAGATTCTTAATTTGCACTGTAAAAAGAGCTAAATGTAAAATTCCTCACCTAACATAGGCCCTGATGTTCATAATTCTGATACAAACAGTAGCATGAAAACATGGAGGGTGTTTTTCTCTGTAACTGTGGACAATCAACAAATCTGTCCAGGAAGAATCAGGTAATGACCAGCTATATCTCAAACAAAAGCTAAACAGTGTGTACATTTATAGATATGGGTATATATATACACAGAAGCAGACAGCTTTATGAAAGTCTTTGTTTATGCAGTGCCTATGCAATGTTAAGCAGCATGTTGCTTAAATAAGCACAGCATTTAATATTCTGTATCTCTGCTTGTAATTACCTAGTAACTAAAGGGCCCAGTGTGATTTCTCAGAACTAACACTTCATTCTCCATTAAACCACGCCAAGCTGCAATAAGCCAGTGACTCGGGCTGTTAAAGCACTCAGCAGAGGCACACACTTCATCATTCTGTAGCTGCACTGTTGTACTGTATCTATTATAATTAGGCTAATGCTACTGCTTTTTAAATACCTAGTGAACTAATTTCCATATTTATTTAGGTCTTAGTCTAAATGTTCCTGTTCTGTTCAACAAAACCCCATATTTAACTTTCTGGCCATACAGCTTAACATTTTGCACATTATTTCACACACCTTAATGGATTGCTGTAAGATCTCTTAACATATTTTCACTTCCACATTTGACAAACAGAAACTCAACTTTGGACCAGTAAGAATTGGAAATAACATTCAGGAGAGTCTGACGTGCAGACTTCTATTGAAATTCTCATGATAGAATGTTTCAAATGCAGCGTATTTTGGAAACTGAGCTGCTGCATGCATCAGATTTGTATGCATAAAATTCAGTTTTCATTACTGTCATGGGAACAAATATTCAGTTTATCTTCTACGTCTAATACACGTATACAACTTTCATCAAAAAGCACCTAGGCTAAACTTAGCTTTTGCCAAAAAAGTTTCTATTTTACTTTAGTGAATTAGTAGTGATAAGAGTACAAAGAACCAGACAGATGGACAGTTCTGTTAGGGCTAACATACACCCATGATAACTTACATTCACTTGAACAACATATTTGCTGCTACATCTAGCTTGGAAGAGAAGTTTGCCCTTCTTTAGTGGCAGTTTCCTTGTCAGTATAACATCACTGACTTTTATCTGAGATAGATCCAGAGCATTCAATGTTTTATTAGTTCTGCAGTGGAACAGCAGCATCAAGAAGAGTAGAAAAAGAGCAAGTTGAAATTAATGGTTAACTACTATAAGTAGATTCACAAGAAAACTGCCATCCATGCCGTGATACATTTTATCACATTATGAGAAGCTTTTTTAAAAATAAGAAAATACAGAAAGGTTATGCTAAGTCAGTGTCTGCCTTAGAAACATTTTGCTGAATCTTTATTTCTGTACTTACCAATACATCCACATAGAGAACCCAGCAGTGCTCTTTGGGATTAATACAAAGTGATTTCAAGTCTACAGTGTTCTCGCAGCTGAATACTCTGTACAGCGTATTTGCTATATCAATGCCAAGTTCTTCTCCTCCCCGGCCTTCCAACTCAGGAGAATTTGAAGAACTAGATAAAGAAAGAAAAGAATATTTTCACTTCTGAAGCAGCAAATACCTAAAGAATATTTCTTAAATATAAAGCACTAAAAGTATCTAAGGATTTATTTGTACAAGAATAAGCATCCTATCTGAAAAGGAATTATTTCCATTTGGCATAAGAGAAGGTTTTGAGGCAGATAATGTACTGACATTTTGTTAAAAATACTAAGATCAACTAAATCCCTCTACTATCTTCTGTTCCCCAGTTAAAATCAAAGTAAAATTGGGAAAATTCTCTCAGAGATTATTTCTTAAGCAA
>VWYP01023826.1:455394-466637 GCA_013400435.1 Pycnonotus jocosus
AGCCACCAAGACAGCCTGGTAAGAGTTGAATCTTAAATTATTAAGAGAATGGCAAAGAAGAGAAAGATATAATGATATGACAAGTAGAATACTAATTTCTTATAAGTAACATGACTGTCTGACCTTAATTGGTAATTTCTTTACTGAGTGTATTGTTGCTATCAAGCCCCTTAAAGAAAGTGTGTCATTACTCTCCACAGCTTATGGAGAGTAGCAACTAAACAACTTTTCCTGAAGGGACAGTGTGTGGTGTTCTCTTCCCTGATTCCAATGTAACAAAGTATTTATGAGCAGTCATGCAAGAAAGTCCTTTGGTGCTGGGGCCTGGTACACAGCTAAGAAACTTTTAACAATAAAAGAAAACAGGCCTACAAACAAATAAACAAACAAACAAAAGCCAAACCAAACTAACCAAACAAAAACCACCCCACCACAAACAAAAAATGCCTTGCCTCCAAAGAACAATAAAATAGAGCAGAAATGTCCGGAGATGCACATACAGCAAAATAATGAGCAGAGATTCCAAACCCAGCCTCTTTTCTTACAGAGAGGGCAAGAATATTCTCAAGCAGTGGACCTGTAGCAGCATGGCAAATCTTGCTTCAAAATAAACCAGTCAGATTTCTACCAAAATAATTTCTCATTAGAGAAACATATCAAAGGAAGTGGTTACACAGAAGTAGTTTTGGTGTGTTCAAAATCTCTAATGGCCATGCCTCCGTATTCTCCTGGTGGGGCACCTTGCAGGGCAAATTTCTCATGAATGTTCTGTGTCTGTATGATGATACAAAACCTTAGCACACCAGGAATACAAAAATACAGCAGAAAACTAAATTTTGGAATATAATCCCTTCACTTAAAAAAAAAAAAAACCCAAAACAACAAAACACCCAAACAAAAAAGATTAACATTATCAAGGCATGACTTAAACCATCAAGTGAGCTGTGCCAACAATACTGCAGAATCTGTAAGCTTGCATATCATTATCTACTATTATCCTTATCTCACAGGAATTCTCCCAACTTGGTGTTTTGTAGAGTTGATGAAAACTCAGAATGCCAGGAAGAAGTACTGGATTTTATAGAAGTTATTTGCTGCTACTAGAAACAGACAGCACTATACATGCTTAAAAATACAAAGAAACATTACTGCCAATTAAGCACTGACCTGCACTTCCAAACTACATTTGCCACACGAATAAGCATTGCAGGTGTGACACACAATATTATTTGGGGTTATTAGACACCAATTTTATGAGATAGGATCTTATCTAAGTATAACTCAGTGCTGAGTCAGGTCTTCAGGTTGTATTAAACAAGCACTCATCCATGAGAAGCAGCTTTTATGCAAGTTAACAAGATCATTCTGTTTGAGCCATATTTATGCAAGCATTACGATCCCTGTGGCAAGTTGCAAGAATTACGCAAACTTCAATCTATGCCTCATTATTATTTCTAAACACAAGGTTTTGTCAAATGTTGTATTTTTTGATTACAAATGGACACTTTCTTTGACAGAGAGCAAAAAGAACCTAAGACTCAATTTGAATATCACTGTACATTTCACTGCATTTTAATTCCATTATTATTGTAACACTTCATTTCCTTGCAATCAAAGAGAAATAAAGAAGGAGGTTAACAGGATATTATTATAACTGTTTGATAAATACTGCCACCCAATGCCTACAGACTATTGCAGTAACTTCTACTGGACAAAATTTGGAAATGGGGTGTCTTAACACACTAGAAAATGATAAAAAATTTGGCTTATGGAGCATAGAAAGAACTCAGTAGTGGTAGAGAATTTCTATGCCCAAGCAGCATGTAACTTTCAAGACTATCAGAATCATTTCAGAGCCACATTGCCTAACAATCTAAGATTCCTCCTAAAGCATAATGAAGCTTCTACCACAGATCTCTACTGAATTTCAAAACTTCTGTTGCCAGTCAAAATCTTCCTGTTGCAACAGGTAAACATTTCCCAACTATTGCTCAGGACATTAATATACTGTAATCTACAGATGGTCAGATCTGGACAAATATATTCCTTGCTTCCCTAATTCCACAAACAACATCTGATGCATTCAAGGAATTCAGATGCCTGCTTTCTCATCGTTTCTCTTTCTGAGAGTTTGAAAGTGATAAATGAGATCAGCCACAAAACTCAAACGTGAGAAAAGCAGACATAGCAGTCTTTCAGCATCAAGGGCCAGGATGAATGCCTTCTCCAGTGATGACAGGCAGTAAAAATACCACACAAGACATAGATTTATTTGTTTTATGATAATTTCTAGGATCACAAATCAGTGCCCCAAAAATCATCTCTTCCACAAATCATCCCTTTCAGAGACACATTCAAGTCTGTCTCAAAATGGGACTAAGTGTGTTCCTCAGATTTCAGGTAAAGGACTCAGAGCAGAAAAAAGAGAAATAGAAGTTTGGAGCAGAGAATTATACACATGATCCAGCAAATTATTATTTTTCATCAGCAAAAGAAACCACGAAAGTTTCAGGAAATAAGCATTTTAAGATGGTAATCACTGCAATCTGAGTTTTTATCATTAGCTTCAACAATATAAAAGCCAAATAGAACACACAGGAACTTCACCAGAAGATTCAGGGTATCCAAATTATGCTCAGTTACTACCACCCAGTGGCAGCCTGGAAAAGCATCGGTACTGACAGCAGCTCATTCCCCTTGATAGAGAACAAGCTGCCTCCTCTTCACTTTCTGTCTTTTGCCTCTTTCTGTAAGCTAAAGGACACCTTTCCCCATGCTGCAAGTGTGTGACAAGTGACTGCACTTCTCTAAAGCCCAGGCCCTTGGATCCTGTTGTCACAGAAATTAAAGATTGCCTATTTCCTGAACTGACTAGATCCAACTCCCGCAGTATTGAGGCACATCTCCCTCCCATCCTATGAAGCAGAGATTAACAGAAAATACAACCTAAGATCAATCTAATGAGTTGAAGCTTTTCTCATATCTATTTACGTACACAGGAAGTGTCACATGTCCACAGAACACTTTTTTTAGGAAGGAAATATCCCTAAGTCTGTGTACTTTCTTCATATAGAGACAACCAGAAAAAAACCCCCAAAACAATGAACATGTATCCTTTAAGATACTTCATACATGAGTTCTAACAGCGGGACCACATTCAAGACCATCTTCCCATCTGATATTTTTTGAACATTTGTTCATTTTCCCATCTGTTCATTTTTTGAACAGCAATTGTTCAAAAACAAACCATCAATTCACAGGTGAGTGATTTCATTTAAAAGCCTAAGTTTCCACAGTTAACTAAAACATACTGATGTACAGAGGCAGTCTTAGATAAGGCTGCATAATGTGACATATCAGTGTTAAGGCAGACATAGACAAGTAAGTCAAAAAGATTATCAGATATACACTTAGTAGCTCTTATACCTTAATTTTAAGAATAGTATATTGGTTTAATGTCAGAGTAGCAACATTTTTTTGTTTTTAATAAAAGTGAAAAGAGGTTACATGCAAAGCAGCCGACTTGACAAAGCCAAGGCTTTTTTTTGTGTCCCCAAAACACTATAAATCACAAAGAACAGTTCTGGGTAAGTCTGCAAGACATGCATACTGTCGTATCAGGCTGAAGACAGTCTAGACTAACACTGAAATGTCACAGCAACCTGAAAAGAGTTCTCAGTTTTCTTCTAGCTTCTTCCATAATTCAAATATTATGAAGACTGTAAGGATAAACAACAGCCCATTTGTAGCAAAATGCAAGAAATCTGATTAAAAACAAACATCCTTTTAGTTAATGAAAGATGGATTCACTGATAAATATGTAACTAAAATTTCTAATTAGTTTTCACACCAGAAGTTTAAATTAGTTTTTTTCTTTTTTTAAGTAAACAAAAAAAAAGTTTTGTACTAAACACACTTCAATCTTTTTCCACTGCTTTCACAGAAAAAGTAAGCAAACCTTTAAGTACAGTTAAAGTACAGTCTGTATTGGTCAATTCTTTTCTTCCAACTTACTTTTTTGCAAGAGATTTTCTCTATTTTATCATGGTAAAAACAACAGCTGATATTTTAGTCATGAAGTCCAGTTCCAAGTATGTGTACTTGAACGGTTACTCTTTTTCAGCTGCAGTGATGCTATGCAATTTGGGATTGTTTTATTTAACATGTTTTCATTCTTTAACTCTTGCTGATTTGCCTCTCTCAGGTTTGCAGGACCAGCAGAAAATTTCTCAACATTCACTGCTGCTGAAACGGAAAAATAACTTGTTTCCATCACTCAAACCCCTAGAGGAGGTTAGTGGAATGAAGGCATAAATTTCTGAAGAATAGAAAGACCTGATTAGTCACTTATTGCAAATATTAGATCTATTTCATTCTTATCTAGTATACTAACCAGTCAACAAAAAATTCCAGGTAACCTTCATCTGGTTTCTCCAACTTTGGTGTCCCCATTTCAGCTTTTATGCCTACCAAGATATCAGTTTCTCCCTATTAAAACAAAAACACATCGCACAACTGGAATTATAATTACAGAACTATTTGTTTAATTTAAATGTCTATGGTAAACTGACATTTCTGCCTTTCAGTTATTGGATCATTTTATCAGAGTGAACTTAAAGTAACCTTTTTTTTAAGAACAAAAGGCTTTAGAAGAACAATATTAAGTATAAGAAGATTCCTCAAACAATTACCATGCATATTACCTTTCTCTAGGTTAAAAAGACACTCCTAATATCCAAGACTACTGTTATTGTGGTTCTGTAAACAGCTCTTTCTGCAGAACCTTCATAATGGTGCATTTATCTTCTTCACAGTCAACACGTCAGAAGCAGTTTTGCTTCATTTTAAAGGAATAAAAATTTTTGCCCCCACCAAAGAACTACGCACAACAGCAACCTCTGTTTTCAAAATTAAATGTTAGATTAGTTCAGACTGAAGGCTGTCCAGGCACTTTACAGTAAATCCAGCTCAAGCCAGCCTGAAATGATTATATATCCTTCCATTATTTCCATATCCCATGGTTTCTCAGTTACTGCTATACACACATGTTATTACACACACAAACCCATCTACAAACAACATCAGCTTAACTAGTCACATGAACAAGCAATTTCATCAGCAAGGTACCCAATCCCGAAGAAATTTACCTACCAGCTTTACTCTTGCAGATCCACTTGTGTTTGATACAACATCTGTTTCTACTTCTGCACATCTGTAGTCTTCACAGCCTCGACCATCTACACGAAGGTCTTCCTAAGTACGACAACCAATACATTGCACTTAAGGGAATCAGTAATGAAAGTAAAAACAAAACAAACAAACAAAAAACCCTACCACAAACCAAAACCTCTGTAACTTTAAACTTTCCTTCTCCTATACCAAATGCAGCAATAAAGAGGATATAAAAGCAATAGCTTGTAGTTTCACCATGGAACACAAAAGAACCAACTATATTTTTTCATTTGTATCTCATTAATGTAGAGCTTGCAACAAGCAATCTGCAGGCTGACCTGAATTGCACCAAGTTTTTCTAATTCCCAAAAGAAAGCTTCAGATTTCAAAACTGTAAAGGTCATGGCTTTAAATGGTACTTTACCTAACGCAACCCAGCTCCCTCCTGGGATAGGTAAGTTCTGTACTTTCACATCAGTAATTAGGACCCCAGCAGACAAAAATAATACAGTAGCCTTCCAAATGCTTTCATCCATTTATATTCCACAAACGGGTATTACGCATCCTCTGATACTATACCGCTTATTCCCTTAAAAGGACGTTGTTTTTCATTAAATTTCAGTAAGAAAACAGTTCTTCTATCTTTGGGGCTTCTCCTTGGACACCCTTCAGTCTTCCTCCTTTGTCCACTCATGTTCCTTCACTAAGTTACAGGCTAAAACTCTATCCAATGGCAATAACTTGAGGAAGAGCCAGAGAAGAGCAAGGAAAGAGGAGCAAATGGGGACAGAAGAAGGGCATTAAGCTCTTCGACAGCATCCAAAGGAGGGCAATGAAGGTGGTGAAGAGCCTCGAGGGGAAGTCGTTTGAGATGCTGAGGTCACTTGGTCTGTTCAGCCTGGAAGAGACTGAGGGGAGACCTCACTGCAGTTACAACTTCATCATGAGAGGAAGAGCAAGATCTCTTCTCTGTGACGACCAGTGACAGGATCCGAGGGAATGGCCTGAAGTTGTGTCGGGGAGACTTAGGTTGGACATCGGGAAAAGGTTTGGACATAGAAGGTGGCTGGGCACTGGAACAGGCTCCTCAGGGCAGTGGTCACAGCACCGAGCCTGACAGAGCTCAGTAAGTGTTTGGACAATACCCTCAGGCACATGGTGTGATTCTAGGAGATGGACTTCCATGATCCTTGTGGGTTCCTTCCAACTCAGCATATTGTGTGATTCTGTGTAAACAAATCCACGTCCCGCTCTCAGCCTGCTTCCCGTTCCGATGCTCCGTGTGCTCTGATGATCAGTAGTCCAGAGTAAGTTCGCCACCACACACAACGGTGGAGGGCTCCCTCCCTCCTTCCTTCCTCCCTCCTCCCCAGCCTGACTCGCTCCCTGCCCGGCGCCCGCCCCGGTACCTGCACGCCGTGCACGATGTAGAGCTTCTCCGCCTCGCTCAGCACCACGGACGCCATTCCCGCCGCCTCCCGCCCGCACCTGCGCAGTGCCCCGCTTCCTCCCTGCCTTCCTGCCGGCCTGCTTTCCATCCGCTGCCGGCTCTCCAGAGCTGCTGTCCCGCCTGCCCAGCCGGCACCGGCACCTCACAGCGACGGCTCCCCTTGCCTGATGGCAAAGCGGCTGGAAAGCCGCAGAAGCCTTTCACGTGGAGTAGGCGCAGCGCTCTGGACGCGGTATCCCCTGGGCACCCCGCATCCCGGAAAACGTCCCGTCCCAGAAGCTGATAAAAGCAAAGCTCCCGCTTTCTGCCAAAAGCAGAAATATCCCGGTCTCAGAAATGGATCGCATAGTCATAGTCCTCTGCGTTTCCTCATTTTCCTTGTGGAGTTTTTAACCTCAGAAAGGTCCAGGCGAGGTGCGGTGCTCGGGCAAGGCTGGTGCAGCAGCAGGGAAGAAACAAATGCTTTCCTTAGGAGATTCTGTTGGTCCTGTGTCAGATATCGCTGGGAAAGTGGCTTGGGAAATGCGATTAAAAACTGGCACTATGTATTAAAACAATAATTAAGGGTTGGGGGTTTTTTCTGACAGCCTTAATTGAAAGTTTCGTAACAGTCATTAATGTAAGTTTGCACGCCTTTTTGCACAGCTGTGTATAATTTTCAGCGTATTTTAAAAGGTGCTATCTTAACTTCACTCTGATGCTTGCTTGGCTAAAAATGATCCATGGCTCCCAGGGATTACACAGCACACTGCTGGAGTTTTTCCAGCTTTCCACAACTCCTTGGTCAATCAAATGTACAAAGCATTCCTGGCTCGGCCTACTTGAGCAGGTGGCATGATACAGTGAGAGCAAACTTCAAGAGCGATGGATGGTTTTGGAAGTTTTAGCTTGGTCTGGTCCCATTGGCAGCCTGCATATCAATTAGCAGTGGGGACAGAGCCGATGCATTTCTGGAACTCTTCCCATGGCTTACCTGCATCTAAAAGGAGCCACATTTCTGCACACTAGGGTTGTTGTATGGGGATCGCTTACTGCTTCGTGGTGGGGAGAGGCCAGCACTGGAGCCTGGCAGAGCTGGGAGCTTGGGTAGCTTGTCCTCCCCACTCACCCTAGGGAGGTGAGCAGGGCCAGGTCTCCTTGCTGGCTCAGGGGAGTGCCAGACAAAGGCAATGCTCATGCATGAAAGGGCCTTAGTTTGTATGTTCTCTCTAAAATAGCATCTGCCAGTGCTGCTGTCCAGCACAGACTGACCCTTCATTTGACTAGCAGTGCAATACTTGTGTCCTCACGTTGCACAGTGTGAGCCAAACAACAAGAAAAAATCAGAAACTCCCTGAAAATGTGAGTGAGTTTTTTATCTGGGACAGTGTTAATGCAGATGCACCCTCTGATTTCCACTGAGAGCACAGGCAGATGACATTCTGGCTGTCATCTTAGTTCCTGACTCTCCTGGCTTGGCCCACAGCAGCTAACAGTTACATTTGCCAGGAAAGAGTGATTTGTTAATTTTTTTCCCACTTCTGCCATCCCAGCTTGGAGTCTACCTAATGTTAGTCAAATTCTTGCATAGTCCAGAGGCTCAGCTAGCAAATCTTGTTCACATGCAAACAGCAGTTTGTCAAAGGTGGGAGGAGCCCAGGTCAGGCTCGTTTTTCCTCAGGGAGGGCAGAAGGCAACCTCTTGCCCTAAAGAGCACTTCTGAGGACATTCAAATTCCAGCACAAGGCAGTAGTGAAGCTTATTATATATGAAAGGATGCCACTTATTTCTTGGGTTTGTTGGGGGTTTTATGTTGGGTTTTGTTTTTAACAAAGGCAAAGTAATATCTTTAACTTCATTGTGGTAAATGAATGATGTGTGTTGGCCCTTGTCATGGTTTGACACTGGCCAAACACCAGGCACCCATGAAAGCTATTCGGTGACCTTCTCTTGCTCTCAGGAGCGCAAAGGAGAGGAAAAAAATTAATGAAGGGCTCATGAGTTGAGATGAGGACTGGGAGAAAACACTCTAAGGGCAAAACAGGTTCAAATTTAAGGTATAAAGTAAATTTATTATTAACAGAGTCAGAGGAGAATGAGAAGTAATGAGAAGTAAAATAAGCCTTTAAAACATCATTCCCCCCCCCAGCCCCTCCCCCTTTCGCAGCGACAGCACAGAGAGACAGGACATGGGGATTTTAGTCAGATTGTCACTGGAGACGTTGTTTGTTCAGGGAGGGTAGTCTTTCCTCTGCTATATCCTGGGGTCACTCCCATGGGCAAACAGTCTTTTTGAAACTGTTGCAGTGTGGGTCACTCATCCACCTGGTGCAGTCCTCTAAGGATAGGTTGTTCTAGTTTGGAAGCAAGGGCCCTCTTTCTTCATTCTGGTCTCCCACTGGATCACAGTTTTCTCTGGCATCCATCCGCTCCAGCATGAGTATTTCTCTCATGGGCTGTGAGTGGATCTCTGCATCCCCCGTGGACCTCATGGGCTGCAGGGGGACAGCCTGNATAAGCCTTTAAAACATCATTCCCCCCCCCAGCCCCTCCCCCTTTCGCAGCGACAGCACAGAGAGACAGGACATGGGGATTTTAGTCAGATTGTCACTGGAGACGTTGTTTGTTCAGGGAGGGTAGTCTTTCCTCTGCTATATCCTGGGGTCACTCCCATGGGCAAACAGTCTTTTTGAAACTGTTGCAGTGTGGGTCACTCATCCACCTGGTGCAGTCCTCTAAGGATAGGTTGTTCTAGTTTGGAAGCAAGGGCCCTCTTTCTTCATTCTGGTCTCCCACTGGATCACAGTTTTCTCTGGCATCCATCCGCTCCAGCATGAGTATTTCTCTCATGGGCTGTGAGTGGATCTCTGCATCCCCCGTGGACCTCATGGGCTGCAGGGGGACAGCCTGCTTTACTGTAGTCCTCACCACGGCCTGCAGAGGAATCTCAGCTCTGAATCTCAGCTCCAGCGCCTGGAGCACCTCCTCCCCCTCCTTTTCCACTGACCTGGGTGCCGCCGTGTCGTTCTCCCTCACACGTCCTCACTTTCTTCTCTGACTAGAAGAAAAACTGTTGCTTGTAGGTACCCTTGCAAACAAGTTGCACCAATTCAAAGATTCTTGCAGGATCCTACAGCACTGAGAGGTTAATCTTGTCTAGGTTCCGTGTCGGGGAGTCGCTCTCCATGTTTTTGCTGACCACTGGCCAGGTGGCCCCACAAGCCACCGAGTGGGCAGTGGTGGCCACGGTGGCACTGGTGCTATTTAGCGCCTCTCCTCATGCGGGGCACCAAGAAGGAGGAGCTGCTGCTGCCACCACTGCCCTTCTGCTCACAGCACAGTTGACGAGGGGTGCCCAAGCAGGCAAGGCTTGTCATGGGCTGCACTGACATGGTGGTGGCTGCAGTGCATCCCCGTGCATTGTGCTGGGATGGCCCTTGAAGCGGCGCCTCGCCACCCCTGGAAAAAACTGCCTGTGCGCTGTTTTGATCTTAAATACATCATCACAGGGGTGTTACCAACCTCTCTAATTGGGACAGCAGCATGTTCATCTTTGGAGCCATCGAAGATTGGCTCTGTCAGACATGGTGGAAGCTTCCAGCAGCTTCTCACAGAAGCCACTTCTGGCCCTCCCCCACTACCAAAAAACCAGGCTGTGACAAATCAAAAGAGGCCAAATAAAGCCAGCCTGAGGCAACCCCTTGAAATGTGAAGAGTTGCACAGCATGATTAATACCTGGGCAAGGCTGCAAAGGCTGGAAGCAGTGGCTTGATGTGGAGAGTGTCAAGCAAACTCAGCCCTTGCTCTGGCCCTGAACATGATACCTGCAGTGGAGCGCTCCGTCACAGAATCACAGAAAGGGTCAGGTTGGAATGGACCACAGTAGGTTATCTGGTCCAACCTCCCTGCTCAAGCAGGGCCATTCTAGAGCATATGGCACAGGACTGTGGAGACAGTTCTTGAGTATCTCCCATGAGGCAGACTCTACAACCTCTCTGGACAACCTCTTCCAGTGTGTGGTCACCCACACAATAAAGTTCTTCCTCATGTTCAGATGGAACTTCCTGTGCATCAGTTTCTGCCTGCTGCCTCGTATTCTAGTGCTTGGCACCACTGAGAGGAGCTAGGATCCATCTCTTTGGCACATCCACATCCCCCTCCTTTTAGACATTTACACACAATGATGTCCCCTCTCAGTAGTCTCTTCTCGAGACTGAACAGGCCCAACTCCCTCAGCCTTCCTGCTAAGAATGATACTACAGTCCCCTAAACATCCTCATTGCTCTGCACTGCATGGCTCTTCCTTGGGTGCCAACAGATTTTGGATGCCTGCAAACTAAAACCACCCTGAACCTTCCTAGGGCTCGGAGGTACCCGCTGAGGCAGAACTAGCTGTTCCCATGACAAAACAAAAACGTGTGGGGCTTTTCCTCACAAAACCCGTATTTCCCCCCCAGGCACCCGCACGCCCGGGCCATTAACGCGCAGTCGGCACAGGCGGTCTGCAGCCGCACGGGGCCCGGCACCGGTGCCCGTCCATGTGCCGGGTAGCCCTTGGCGGGGCGGGGAAGGGCAGGGCCGGGGACGCGCTGCCTCCCGCCGCCGCCGTTCACTTCCTGGTTCCTCCCGGCGGCCGCTCCA
>VWYP01023826.1:466746-482683 GCA_013400435.1 Pycnonotus jocosus
CGGCCGCCCGAGGGCCCTGCGGAGCTCCGCATCCCTCGGCGGAGTCCCCGGGCCAGGGCCGGCGGCGGGTCGTGTCCCGCAGCGGCGTCCCCAGGACCTGTGGGCATCGGTCGAGAAACGCGATGGGGGCTCCTGCTCTCCCCTCGCCGCCTTCCAGCGCTGGGCATTAAATACTGGCAGGATGGACACGTTAAATGATACCGGGCTAAATACGTGGTTTAGGTCTGCTCCGCGGCCTTTCGGAGCAGCGTTGAGTCCCCTCGGCAGGAAATTCAAAGTCGGAGCCTCCAGCGGTTTCGTCGAGGTCCTGTGACCTGTCAGTGGATTGCAGTGGTCCTGTAATTTGCTAATGGGTTGCGGCGATGGGACGTGCCCGCCAGCGTGCAGCTGGACAGCCACTGGAGCTGACCCTGTCGCTTCTGAGGTGGCCCTGGTCAGCAGGCGTGTGGCTGCGGCTGTCCGATGGCACCACGGGCCAGGTGCGCCCTCGGGATCGGAGCAATCCGTGGCGAAACCATGGCGGGTTTAGTTGAACTGGATGGTGAGTTTTGCGTGGCAGCAGCAAGCGATCCGGACTGGTTTACAACGGCAGCTCCTAAGTGTTATTGGAGTAGTTGTGTAAGGTAAATTTTTAAGAAGAAGCAAGAGTTCATGATGGCTCATTAGAAAATAGTCTTCAAGAGAACAATCAAGAAAACAGGCCTTGGGGACATGGGGGCAGCAGTCTGGTCCCTGATGGGCTCTCCACTCGGTGTGTACCATTGAGGGATGTGGGATGGACAGCAAAGTTCGTTTAGATCTCTTTCCCTTGATCCCGATTCAGAAGAGAGAAACTTTTTTCAGCATGAGAGAGAGTGACAGTGTGCCAGACTCCTGGTACAGCAAAGATGTGTGTGCAATGTCAGATTTGTAGGAAAGGAGCCCGAATTTAGATGGTTGTTCTGATACAGTGGAATCACAGAGAAGGGAGGGACTGGTGAATTACAGTGGGTGACTGCATTGGGTGTCTGCATTGGGTGTCTTGTAGTGTGCATAGTGAGGCATTAGTGCGGACCATGCTTTTCTTTGCCTGATGAAAGCAACAAATAAGTCTTTTGTGTAGTGTTACAGGCATTTCAGTGATAAGAGTCATCATAAGGGGAGCCACGCATTTCTTACCTCTTTTAAAAATGCAGCCCCATGTGCAATAAAGATCCACTCCTTCAAAGCCTGTGACTCTGTCAGCATAGCTCTTGGTGCTGCCTCACTGATGCAATAGTGTTTGTGACACCAGTGGGACCTGCTGCTGGTAGTAAGTTGTGTCTGACTGAATGTTTATTGGGATTTCGAAGGTGTGACCCAGAAACTCTTTGTGTTTATAGGTTTACAAAAGGCAAATATCAGGTCTGCCTAAACCCCAAAGTATTTGTTGTGACCTTTAGGACCTATAGCAATAACATCTATGTATGTTTCTACTTCCTTTTAATTTTCATTTTAAGTGACATAGTTCAGTTTGAAGTTGCTTGTTTGGTACTAGACAAAAGTACACAGATGTAATTTAATCCAAATAATGGGAGCAGATTGCAAGAAGATGAATGCTTAATTCCTCTGCAGATGCAGGTCTGCTGTGCCCAAGTAGTTATGTGGTTTTTCTGGCAGTTTCCTTTGTATCAGTGAAGGGGAAGAGCTGCCAGTCTTCTGCAGTATGTGTGTATCTTGGGCAATGGTAGGTCAGCTTCGGTGAATCTCTTTTTCTTATCTAATATGAATTTACTTTTCTCAATGGGTGGATTGCTGTGCACCTCCAACAGAACAGGAGGGCTAGCAGTGTTGCATAGTCCATGCAGTTTAAACCTGTGTGTTGCATTATTTCAGGAAGACTTGCTCATGGAGCCAGTTTTACTGTGCAGACATTTCCCATACAGCTGTAACAAGGCATCTCTCTTGTAGAGGAGACTAGATGGGTACCCACAGTGGTATCAGTCTGCAAATGGACTGGCTGTAGCTCAGCCAGTCTCTGCAGATGTTAGGTGGGTGAGCTTATGCTTTTCTCTGATCCCTCTGCAGTGTAGACACAACCTTTTTCTTAGGGTAATATTCAGGAATACAGTTTTTCTGCTTTCCTGACAGAAGACAGTAGATAATGTAAAATATGACACGACAGAATAGCTTGTTGTCAGTTTTTATTTCCTCCATCCTGTGCTTTTCTGTTTGAAGCAAACTAAATGTGACCGATTGTATCTGGAACGTCATATTTAACCTGTGCATGTAACTGATCTGAAGCTTCAGGTTGTGTTCAAGAAAATGAGAAGTTAAAGCTTTCCTAATTGAAGCTGTGTGTTTCCTGGGTTTTGCAGGCAATAAGGAAAGAAGATAGCCCTTGCCTGGAGCTGCAGTGCAGCAAGTCTGCCAGTAACACTTCACACATTGTCCTTCTGAGAGGGAGTCCGAAAGAGTGAGCCAGCTTGTCTGTAGGGTGTGGGTGCCAAAGACCTCCCCATATGGCAGCAGTTCCCTGCTAGTGAAGTGCAAGGTGTTAGAGGCAAGGTGCAGCTAAGTGCTGGCTCACTGCACAGGAGCACTGGTGTGTTGACTCCTGTCACCTGCTTCTGGCTGTGCCCCTAGCTTGGGGGCTGCTTGGGAGTGCTTCTGGAGACTGGAGCAAGAGATTTGTTTAGGCTTATAGCCACATACCTCTTTGCACCGCCAGGTTAAAGGGTGACCATACAGAACCGGTGCTGTTACAGGAGAAGAGGTAGGAGTGCAAGAGGAGGGGGGAAAAAAGACAGAGTGACAGAGTGACCAATCTTAAATATGATGCAGCATGCAGAAGTTAAAACAAGTGGGCTGAAGCTGAAACAGTGTGAGTAAAGGTAAAGTACTATGCTATTGAAAAAAAAAAAGAGGTAAAAAAAGACATATACAGGCTTGGTGGGAGGGCAGTAGTACCATACCATAGATACAGAGAGGACTGTAGCAGCTGAAAAAGGTAGTAATGTGATATGCGTCTTGGTTCTTTGCAGTGGCCACTTGAATTACTGATGTCCAATATAGCACAGAACAGATAAGGAAGAAATTATATACAGTATCTGTTTTTGTCTTGAATGCTCTGTATTTCAAAAGATAGGAAAATTAAGGTTTACACACAGAAACAGTATTTTTTATGGCAGCAAGGATCTCTTCTCCTTGCCAGTGCTAAAGTGAGCAAAACAAGAAATGCTTAGTTTGCCAACTCAGATGTTCTTTGCTATGTTTCAAAAGCTTTAACCTACAGCAACCTTGAACCTGCAGGTTTTTCCAGTTCTCCGAAGTATGTTTCTTCTAGTTGTGATTTTAACTCTGCAGGGCAGAGGTGATAATTTTTTGGTCCCTGTTTTGGTAATGTGCTATTTTAATGTGTGCCTGGGTACTTTCTGTAGTTGGCTTAGGGATCTGCTTATGTGTAGTATGTAGATTTAAAATCTGAATGCCTTACAGCCCTCATATCTACATCTTTACCTACTGCTATGTGGTAAGGCAGAATAATAAACTACAGACTGGGGAATAAAATCAGAGTGTAAGTGACTTGTTCATGCTTGTGAAGAGGGGGGTGTAGCAAAAGCAGGTGAGAGCCAGATCCTCTGATAGACCATCTTGAGTGAAAACGTATGTCTGGTAGTTGAAGTGTTCTTTCTGCCTTGAAACATACTATTTAGAATTTTTTTTTTTTTAGACTAGAGGGATTCTGCCAGCTTCTTATTATGATTAAAACTTTAAAGCTGCAGCCCTCTCCTGCTCTGCAAAACATATTCCTTATGCCATGAAAGTTGTGTGGCTTTTTAAATTGAAACTAAAAATAACACCAGCTTTATAGATAAACGTCCCCTTTAATTTTTGTCTTTCTTTAAAAAAAGTTGATAAAGGACAAATTGAGAATTTACATTCCCCGAATCCAGTGGCTTGCTGTTTTAAGTCCTGAGTCAGCATGTAAATTGCAAAGCTGTCTAGAAGACCAGGGCAGCTTCTCCTGTTTTGTCTCTCATGAGGCTGTGCATTCAGGATAACTGCAATGCTGTGGGAAAGCATGACATCTCCATCTGTTGTTTTCTGTTTCCTGGTGCAGTCTCTCCTGCACGATTGCTCTTTCCTTCCAATGCTTGACTTTAGATAGGTGGCAATGCAACAAAGATGGTATGTTCAGGATTAATATTTCTCTTTCGACATAGGTTAAGTAGCTTGTGTGTATTTAGTCTATTGGGAAATTGTGAGATTGAAGTCACTGAATTTCTCTGTTCCCTTTGCAGCTCTGATAGTTAAAAACTTATCAGTTATTTTGTAATGGTTCATTACTTTTAATGACAGTTTTATAAAATACCTTCTATCTCTGATGAAAGACTTACGAAGATCACTAACTTTGTGATCAGACCAAGTCAGATCCAAATCTGACCTCAGTCTTGGTGCCCTTGTGATCTGTCCCCTGTTTCTACATGTTGCCCCAATTTTGTCACTCATCCATAGTGGTCCAGTGTTTTTGTACCTTGGACAGTAACTACATTGTCTTTGCTCTCCTTTGCTCAGGCTGGCAGCTGACAGGCCTTTTGGTGGGGGTGCAGTCACCAGATAACTCAGACTCTTAGGTCAGTCTTTATTGCCTTATAATTTATTTATACAATACATGTCTGTTAGTTAAACAGGAATGATGCAGACATTAACCAGGAAGCTGTTACCATCTGCCTTGAGAGACTACATACTACTACGAGCATCAGGATAGGGAAACCCCTGTATTTGTAATTCAGAAAACATGGTCTTATTTTCCTTTCAGTTCTACTACTGGAATTCCTCTGGCACTGTTGAAGTTGTTTCTTGATGTTGCTGATGTAAATTAGAGGAGGACTGAGGGGTTTGTGCTTTATGTGGCTGCATCTCTTTTGAGGCTGTCACTCTCAGCCCTATCCAAGCCCTCAGGATGGAGTTTGTAGATATGGCAGACGTCTTTGAGGTAACTTCTCCGTCCCCTTTCTCTCCTTAGGGAGAAGTTCCCTCTGTGTAATTGCACTCGTATTCAAATGTGTTCCTCAGGAAGGCATGACTTCAGTTAAATCCTCCCCTCTAATGCTTCTAATGAAGACGTTTCTGATAAAAATAATGGAAGTATGATTTTAGCATGAGCCACTTTTACTAAGGTCTTGTTAATGTCTAACCTCTTTGAAGTAAGAAATAAATTAAAAATAGAAAATAACGTCAAATAGTTGATGTTATAAACAGTTTTGTAAACGATTACTATAATGCATTGTAATGCAGCCACTTACTCCCCTTATGTATAAAAAAATGTTATAAATTGGTTATCTTCTGGTTTTACATGCTCTCTATTCCCCTTTTCAAGGGAGGTAATCTAAGCCTCAGGAAACACAAATTTATTTTAAGCCTTGTAATTTTTTAAAGATTTCTTTATGCCATTTTTCTTCAGTATGGGAACTGAAAGTGTTGAAATTGCCTGACTTCAGGAGCCAGAGGATTCAGGAGAATCTTGAGATGTTTGTGAGCCTTTTGCTAACAGCAGATGCATAGCTGGTAACGTAGTATTTAGGCTGTAACTATACTCCTTATTGTAGCCTGAATTTCCAGAAGAAAAATGAAAAAATATGCATGGTAGGCGCAGTCCTGTTCCCTGCTCCTGGAGTGGCTGGAGGAGGGCTGGCAGCGCCGACTTTGCCCTGTGATAATTTGATCTGAGTCATCGGGTGTCCTGTGAGCGCAGCCTTAACTTCCGTGCCTGCTTCTTCCCTGTTGCCTTTGCCATTGTAACCCAGGATTAGGTTTTTACCCGATTGGGTTTTTAGCCCGAGTTGGGGTGGGGTTTGTTTTATTTGTCGTTTGTTTGGTTTTTTAAACTGTGTGTGGAGTCCTGAAAGTATTCCAATGGAAGTACAGCTCTCAGTAGCAAATTTGAGCCTGCTAATAATAGATTTGCTTTTTTTAGCTGCATTTCACAGACCTGTTAGAAATGTCCCATTGACCCTCCAGGGTTTTGTAAACCAGGGGTTGGAAACTGCCATGCCGATGGATATCTGGATGAATCTGCAGGAGACTGCCAAAAATTCTCAGCATAGCTGGCCTGTTTTGTTGCACTCCTGCAGATCATATAAAGCTTTTTAGGCTTTGCAAGGAGCCATTAGGAAAATACATAGAAATACTGATATTTTCTTGCTATCTCTGTTTTGGCAAGTTTTCACAAGCTTGTTAGATTTTGGCTTCATGGAACTGTGGCAGGAGAGGTGTACGTAAAAACCCTTTTAGTTAGGAAACTCACCTTCTCTTACATCTCTTGCAATGGGAGATTAAATATGCAGTGTTTTAATCTATGCAGTTTTATGTACAGAAAAATGAAATAAATTTAAAATTTATTTCTCCTGCAGTTTCTCTCTGTCTGTCTGGAGCTGGTTGATTTTGTATAAAAGGACATCTGTCCTGTGGATCTAGATTGCCTACTTAAGCTGTCATGAATATAGTATTACTAGTTACGTACGTTTGCTTCCTTTTGATTATAAAAATTTAACTTAAGTGTTGTTTGTCAGCTCCTAGGGTACTCTGTGTGTCATAAAAGCTGTTCAGAAGTATTTCCTTAAAGGAAATAAAAAAACCAAACTGAAAACATAAAAAAGATCCATGATCTGCCCTCATCTGTCTTCTTTTTTATTTTTTTCCCCCAGTATTGTTTTCATGTAATTTGCAGAACTTGAGATTCACTTAGTTCTTAGGACAGAATGAAAATGTAACCTCCTCCCAAAGTTCAGTGTTAATGGACTTGTAATAGAGGAAATGGTTGCGATGTACATAGTAATGCTGTAGCTCTGCAAGTCATACCCTTATGTTTGGCTTCACCAACACGAATAATTCCATGAAAATCAGCAGGTTCACGATGATGGCAGTTTTAAACTTGCTGTAAGTTTTACATCAGAACCTCAGGTAGCTTTCAGGTACTTCTTGGGTGAAGGCCCACATCATTTGTTTGTACATTCTCAGCACATTCCTTGGCCGTCACAGGCCGTTAAAAACCAGATGTTTTTGACATGGCTTATGGTAGATAAAAAGACAGTTTATATAGGGTGTAATAGCATATTTTAAGTATTCATTGTAGCAGGAAGTGGATTTTCATTTGTTTCGTTTACATTTCTAACTTATGTGTGACATGTTTTTTGATTGTTCCTGCATTGCCAAATGCCTTCCGGATAAAAAAAGAGAAAAGGTCTTTGCTCTGTCATACCATTAAGCTGAATTGATGTGTGTGTTGTCATTGTATCTCACACTTACCTAGTGGCCTCTCTTGTAGCCTGACACCAAGATTAAGTCCTTAAGCCCTGCAATGCCTACATTGTTTACGTATTGTTTGCTCTAGAGCAGGAGGAGCTGACATATTCCATCTGTATTTGTAAATTAAGTTCATATGCAGTGTGATTGAAGGGCAAACCAGGTAGGGCAAGTTACTGCTTCCATCCTGCTACAACCTTTGTTTTTTGGGTTGTTGTATTATTTATCTGAAAATACCAAACTGAACAACATAAACCAAACCAGATGTTTGTGTATGTAAGAACAAGGAATTTGAAAACCCCTGCTAACCGAGTCATGTAGGAGAGAAGCTGAGACTCCAAGCCACTATAGCTTGGCTCTTAAGATAATGAACACTAAAACACGTATGTATTTCTCAAACAATGTATGGTGTTTATGTACTGATTTATTTTGTTGCCTAGTAAGGCCTCTAAAGCAAGCATTGAATGGCAGAGTGCATTAAATAGCAAAATGGTCCTCCAACCATAATCAGGGGCCTATGTGCTGTCCTCTGAACTCACTGCAGAAATAAGTCTCCTTATTTCTGAGGAGGCCTCAGGGCTCCTTCCAGTTTCTCCTTAGACAGTTACACAGCAATAGATTTTTCTTATTTTTTTCCCCCAGTTTAGCTCAATGATATTTCTGAGAGAGAGCTGTAGAACTTTTACTGGAGTGAAACCACCTCCTGCATTTACAAGAGAGATTAATTTTTATTTCACTGCTGAAGTGTGCTGTTCAGGGCTAAACCCACAGCTTAATCACTGTGTATTTATTCAGCTTTCAGTCAGTCTTTGCTAATACTGACCTTAAGGTGACTTGTCAAACTGATTCCTTTGTTAAATAGGAATTTATTTTTCCTGGGACTATTTGATTCCTTTGCTTTGGGATACAAAACCTTAGTGGGAAAAAAAGGCTCAGAGTCTAGGCAGAAAATCCTGAGAGTCTGTGCTCAGGACTGTCCCAGCTTGTTATTGCACCTGATGTGTCAAGTCTAAACTTTCAATTCAAATCTGAACAGCTAAATTACAGTTTTCTTTCTTACTTTTTACTGTGATGTTCTTGTCAACTAAACACTGTTGTCGGGTGTGAGTCTTTAATTATGTCAGTTTTATTTCAGCTGGCAAACAAGCATAGCAGTTTTAATAAGATTATTAAACAACACAGTGAAAGTTAACCTGTTTCCTTGAGGGAGTGGAAGAATTAAGTCTTAGAAATACTTGTTCAGT
This sequence comes from Pycnonotus jocosus, assembly GCA_013400435.1. Lineage (NCBI taxonomy): Eukaryota > Metazoa > Chordata > Aves > Passeriformes > Pycnonotidae > Pycnonotus > Pycnonotus jocosus. The sequence goes on from VWYP01023826.1 coordinate 475,257, forward strand.
TTGTGTGAGTGTATGAATACATAATTGTCCTTACAGAAATGGTGAAAAATGGGAGAAAAGGTATGCATGTACTACTAGGTATAGATTTATCTGAACTTAGACTGCCAGATTGTTTGGGTAATCACTGTTTATGAAAATTACATAGCTTGTCTTTCTAAATATCAGGAATCATGAGGCTAAATTATAGCTGTGGTTAAAATACTGAGTAATTACAATGTGTTATGTGAATTTGGTGAATGAGGAGTGGGTTTTTTGTTGTGGGCTTTTTTCTTGCCAAAGTAAATGACATCTCACAAGGACATTTTCGTCTTGATATTTCTGTTCTGTATGATGTTTGTATAAACACAAGACACGTATGCTTTAACATTAATCCACATGACTTTCTTTAGATTCATAAATCATCTTAAACTCACTTGGCAGCATACTAAATGTTCAAAGTGGAGAAATAAGAAAATACCTAATTCTCCCAGTTTATTTATACGGGTTGTGTTAGAAAACAAATATTGGAAATGGTCTAGTTTGTCTGCTCCTGTGCACCTAGGAAGTTTGTGCTCCTGGCTTTTGCTTCTCACTGTGCTCACAGCAGTTCCAGTACCTCTCTTCGTGTCACTCGCACTCAGGCACACAAAGCTTGTCACTTCTGTGCTTGGATGCAATTAATCATCCTTGTCATTAATAATCTTATTCTTTGGCCATGAAAGAATAATTGTAATCTTATGAATTTGGTCTTCTTAAAATAACAACTGAAAAGTAAACCATCATCTCCTTACCTGTTGAGATAGGGACAGCATCGTCTCTGTTTAGGTTGGTGTTAGGTGGAGTAGAACTTTCTTCTTGTACTTGGCAGAACTTAGCTATAAAACTTGGAGAAAAGTTTGAAGTCCTAGGGATTTCTGTAATTCGCTCGCTATGTTTTCTGTAAAATATATGCATTTTTAAACAAAGCACAAAGATAAACAAAAATAGCTTTAGTGTGAACTTTTTTGACTGAAAACATTAGTGGTGAACATTTTCTCTGAATTTAAATGGCATAATGAACACTCTTTTTTGCAAAGCCATGAGAATAAGGCTTGCATTTTGAAATAGCAGGAGGCTGATACCTTCCATTCAGGGATATGTAATTCAGTGTATTTGGTAGTTGAATTATCATAGCCATTTTTGTAGAAGGTGTGTCTTTAGAAGGTGTAGTGTTATGAAGTGTTTAGAGCACTGAGCAAATACTCTGAGTAGAAGTGTCTTTGGAAGAGGTTGCTGGGTGTGTAAAGAGCTGCTTTCAAAGTGTAGCATTCCAGGTGTGCTCCAGCATTGAGTGGTGGAGGGATTGAGTGCAGGTGGATTGATGCCTTGCCAAAGACTTAGGAGCACCTTCTCTGTTTTCTCAAGTGCCTGTGTTTGGTGGGAGTTACATTGAAACTACACAAGCAAGGCACATACCTGGAGCATTGCTGTTCCTGGTTCCAAGATGGAGCTTACCCTCTGGGTAGACAAGGTGTCTGCAGAGCTGCAGAGGAGAGGACAGGGTCAGTGTTGGTACTCTTGCTACAGTAGAGTGGAGTTGGCTGGAGATCATGGATGGGAGGCAAAACAAATGCCATTGAGGGATGGAACAAAGGTGGCAGGAGAGGCATGGGAAAGCAGCAGACTTCCAAGGATTGTAAGGCCAGAGAAGGAGGTGAGAGTGGGAGGCAGCTGTTGTTGGGAAATTATTTCCTCCAACCAAGACTAGAAGTTCCTGTCAAGATCTTTTCTGGGTTGCTTCTTAATCAGTTCCTGTAAATGTAACTGTACAGCTGTTTGTTTTTGCACTTTTACACCAAAGCTGGGAGTCAATGGGTAAGGAGAAAGGAAACCTCTTCCACTTGCCAAGTTTCCCAGTATGTGTAGGAAAGATCCTTCCCTTCTCCACATCTGAAACAGCAAGAAGGGGCCCTGCCAGCTGTGCCAGAACTTTCTCTTCTCCCCTCACATGACAGTGCTGAGTTCTTGCTTCAGTTCCTGTTGTAGCAGCTCCTGTTGGCTCCTACCTGATGACTTTTTCTTCATTAAAACGCTCGTTGCCTTTCCACTTAAGGAGGTGTAGGTGGAACACAGGTAGACCGAGTGTGTAATTAAGCACTTCTTAAAAGCACTTAGAGTCTTCTGAGTAAGGAGTGTTCCGATAAGCACAGGAGTGTGGTTTCCCAATCCATTATTTTGTGTTTGATTTATTTACCTTTTTTGCTTTCTCATTTCACTTTCTGCAACTTTCCCATGTGATGACGATGCCATTATGTGAACAGAGGTCTGGATGTCTGGCAGAGCAGTGAGCACTGTTTCTGACTCTTTTTCAGATGCAAGTATGGACATAATAGCCTATGATGATTACTCCACTCCACCGCTTCAGAGATATTGAAAGGACACCTGAATACCTCCAGCCGGAAAAGTGTGTTCCACCTCCTAGCCGCGCTTCCCTGGGAACAATGTGGTTTATTCGAGATGGCTGTGGTATTGCATGTGCTGTCGTTACCTGGATGCTGGTGTTCTATGCCGACTTTGTAGTCCTTCTTGTCATGCTAGTTCCATCGAGAGATTATGTTTATAGTGTCATCAATGGCACACTGTTCAACACCTTGGCTTTCCTCGCTTTGGCTTCACATTTTCGTGCTATGCTGACGGATCCAGTAAGTATACACCTCTCTATGTGTGTGTCGGAAAGAAACAGGCGGTGTTTTTCTTGTCTGCTAGATGTTGGGTAACTCAGTTGCTGAGTGAGTGGCGGATTTAAATAACTTTTGTGTGTCAGCCTGCTGAGTGAGGCTGCTGATGTGGTATGCTAATTTTTCATCCCACTCAAGTCGGATGCAAAGTCAAGGACCCAGCATTAGATTCCTGGTGTGTGAGCAGCTCCTCTTTCTGCACTGGGAAGAAGAGTTTTTCTCTCTCTGATGCTGTTTTCTCCCCAGTGGCAGATCTCGTGTTTGTGGCTTGTTGTGTCTTGACAAATAGGCAAGCTGGAAAAGCTGGTTTTGGTTGTCTGCCTTGGCAAGTATTGCTTCAGCAGAACAGAGCAGAACATGTGTTGTTTTGAAAAGATGTGTTACCATCTCTCATTCTACTGATTTTGTTGAGTGTATTGGACAATGCTGAAATAAATACAGTCTGAGCATGCTAAGAGATGGCAGTTCTTAGGCAAGCTGGGAAGCATCAGAATTGTGAGATACCCTCTTAGGTATCCTGAGGACATTGCTTTGAGAGATCAGATCTGCTGCTTTCTCATCTCTCGGTTTGTGACAAGATAAAGTTTAGCACCATGATGCTAATTCTGATTGGCCTGTGGTGGTTTATTTTGCTTAATAACCTCTGGACAGTAGCCTCAGTTCAAAACCCCATCTCCACTAGTCAGTGGAAGAAAAGACAAGCTTAGACTTTTCCTGTCTCCTTCCTCACAAATGTTGTTGCTGTTGGGAGTGATGGCGTGCCTCTGATATTCTGTCCCTTCCAAATGTTATTTTCCCCTTGAAACCTTGTTAGGTGCCATTAAGACTTCAGTATAATCTTTGTTTCTTAGATTCCAGGTCTTCCATAAGCCAAAGAACTGCAGAAATGCCTTGGTTTGGGGTAATCTCACAATTTATGGTAAAGGCTGTTGAATTGCATGCTACTGCTGCTGGGCAGAAGTGTAAGCAGTAGTTTAGCCTCTGAAACTTCTGATCACTGGACTTGGGACTAGAGGGTTGCAGCAATTTGTTAGACAGTTTGTATCCTAAGGGTGGTTGTTAATTGTTGTATGTTGTGTGATTTTTATGCTTAGGGACCTTCAGGTTGCTGGAATTATTTTGCAGATTTAGCAGCAGCTCTTGTGAAACAAAAGTTGTATTTTGAAACGGGCTAGGCAAGAATTGTTGGAGAAGCAGATACAATCTCTGGTGAGAGTAATTGGGAAAAGATATCTTAATTCCTAGTGTGAGGTGGGATTTATGTATGTTTATGGAGAGCCAGTGGGATTTTGTTTCATTTTTTAAATGAGGAGTTCAGCTAAATGAAATGCAGGAGGGAAGATACAGAGAGAGGATGCTCTAACATCTGGCAGACAGTGAGTCTGGGATTAAGGAAGCTTCCAGGACAGGGGGAACCAGTGGCATATGTAGGATCAGAGTGAAACAGAAAGCACTGCTGAGGCAAACAAGCAGAATTCTTACTATAAATAAATGAACAACTCAGTTCTTCACAATTGATAGCGTTATATCCTGCATTTCAGGAAATGCTTCCAATGGGTCCTTACTCAAAACAATCCTAAAGTTTTGAGCTTTGCTGCATACTGAAGAGAGAGAACATGAGTTGTAGCATTTTGTGGAAATTGGTTTTGGTAATTTTTGAATTAAGCAGGCCTGTTGGGAGTTTTTGTGGGAAAAACCCCCCAAAGACTCTTAAAAAAGCCTTATACTACTGGCTTAATGTGCAATTGTCTCACTTGTGTATCATTCCTGTTTATTGCTGTAAGGAGGTTGTATAGATGTATTAAAAGGAGTCTGTTCCATCAGAAATCTATTTAAATATTGCATCTCTGGTTTTATTTCAATTAAAAAAGCCTTAAATTCACAGAAGTAAATTGTGCCAGTGTACCAGCAGTGATTTCATACACCATGTTTCATAGCTTTTTTGGTTTTTGGGTTTTTTTGTTGTTGTTTGATTGTTGGTTGGGGTTTTTTTTGTTTTTTGGGGTTTTTTTTTTTTTGGTTTGGGTTTTTTTGGTTTTTTTTTTTTTTTTTTGGGTTTTTTTTTTTTTTTTTTTGTTTTGGTTTTTTTTTTTTTTTTTTTTTTTTTTTTTTTTTTTGAGCAGAGGAAGTTTCTTTGGTTTGGGTTTTTGGGGTTTTTTTGAGCAAATTTTTGTCCCTATAAAGACTGGAAACTTGTGAACTTGGGCTCCTGTATCAGCAATATGTTACCTATTTAAAGATGTACTTTAAAGTGGAAATTGTACAGCTAGGAATGTTTTACCTGGTCTTATTCAGGTGTGACAATTCTTAGTGTTCACTGTTTGAATGTTAAACCCTAATTTAAATAACAAATACACAATGGAAGCATAACTATAAATACATGAGTTGTTTACCAGCAACTCTTAGTGTACACAATGATACTTCAGAAGAAGCTGCTTCTACTGACATAAAACATCTGCAGTTGTCAGTTTGTGATAGGAAGCATTGACATGATAAATTTGTTGATATGAAAAGAGGGATGGGGATTCTTAAATATTTTAAGGTTATTGTAGGACTACAAAAGACTAATTGCTTAAGTGGAGGTTTATTGATGTTTTAAAAAAAAAAGAACAAAAGCCCCACCAAAATTATGTGTGAGTATGTGGTTCCATATTTTAAGACCACATTTAAATTTCTTTTCTGAATCTTCTTACTCTTCTTGGAATTCTGTTGATCTTAGGGAAGCTTTTATTTATTTTTCTTCCTTCCCCTCCCATAATTTTAAGTCATCCTGTTGTTCTTAGCAGCCATAATGTCCACAAGTTAATCTCCTGGTTTGTTTATTTTTTCCTGCAGGGTGCTGTACCCAAAGGTAATGCCACAAAAGAGTTCATCGAGAGTTTACAGCTAAAGCCAGGACAAGTGGTTTACAAGTGCCCAAAGTGTTGTAGCATCAAACCTGACAGAGCACACCACTGCAGGTAAAGGCTTTTCTGAGGGTGGCTGTTTCATCAAGATCTCAAGAATAATTCACCAGTGTGCCTTGGTATTGGAGTCTGAGACTGGAGTGGGTCAGCTGAGGGACTGGCATACAAAATCTATTGCCAATAGTACCAGACACATTTAAGCTTCTCAGAAGAAATCTCATACCTTTCCTGACAAATTTTCATATATGGGAGGCTGGGGCTACTTTGTGCAAAGTGAGAAACACTTAAAATTTTTGAGTGCTGCCTTGGTTTCAGACTTGTAACTGACATTTTCCATAAATTTTCATGTAAACATGACTTGAAAAGAGACATTCTATACCAAAATGCATAGAAATTCATAAAACATCTCTCAAAGGGTCAGTGTCTTTTCCATTTTTGTTTTTATTCAAAACTCATTTGTCTAACCGTGTATTCTATTTAGAAGCGATATTTAAGTTAAAACCGAAGTGCAGGTAACTGTATATATTTTTAAGAGTTCAGACTTCAACATTTTCATTGAGTGACTGTGACTTTGTTTTGTGCTGTGTGATAGATCAGTATGCCTACTGATCTGTCATGTCCTTTCTTTTTCTGGTAGGATAAACTTCCTGGAAGAGAGTAACTGGTAGTGAGCTTTTTAGTACTAAAGGCAGTGAGCAAAAAAAACAAAAACAAAACCAAACTACTTCTTAAAATTCTCCTCTGCTTTTAAAGCAAGTGAACCTGCTTTCCAGTAAGTAGTTAATAAGTTTGCACTGGTGTCACTTCCTTACCTACTCAAAAACGAATATATACAGGGAAAGCTCATACCTGGGCTAGTGCTGCAGTGGTCTTGTGGGGAGGGAAATTCATGGTAATGAACTGAGCAAACTTGTCCTGCTGTTTGCTTTTTTCATATTTGTTTTCAGAGCTTCAGTTTGCAAATGTTTTTCTTTTTTTGTTGTTTTTGGGTGGCTTTTTTTTTAAATTTTAATGAAAATCAGGAGTTGGTTATTCAGCTGGAGCAATGTGATCATGCCTATCACTTATTAATGCTGCTGTAAAATCCCCTCTGACAGCTTTTCAATTATGAATGAAACTTCACATCTAAAATGATGTCTTGATGATGACTCACAGTGTAGGTAAATGAAAAGAACTCTGGCTAAACACAAAACCTTGTCAGCATGGTCCTTTTTTCTGTCCTTTAAGACAAAATTTTAGACATTAAGATTTGGGAGGGTGATTCACTGAGCACTGATGGTGTTGAGAATCTGCTGTCAAACTTTTTTTTTTTTTTTTGTGTGGCCTAGGGAGATTTATTAGAGTTTAACACATCAAGGTTGGGCCTGTGCATCAGCAGGAGATACTGCTAGCTGTATGCCAGAGGGACCAGGGTGTTTTTGATAAATGTGCTTTTAGTGAGTCCCCTGTGCCCAGTGAACTGTTCCTCCCAGTATTTGGAAGCTAGGTGGTTGAGTGGGAGAAAGTGGCTGGGTATGGGAAATCCCTGCTCCCTGTACTGTTGAGTTGTGGTTTCTGTGTTTCCCTTTCCACCAGCTAGCTTCCTATTCTGCCTGTCATCCAACTGTTTTTGGAACGTGTACATGGAATAAAACGCCCCTCCCAGTCTCCTCTCCTGTCTCTTTCACCTCTGTGGCTTGGCTGCTTCAGGTTGTCCCTCTGGGGCAACAGGAGCAATGGGAGGCTTGCTTGGATACTCACCTTTCCCAGAGCCCAAGGGAAGTGTGTGCACAGGGAGGCATCCTCCTCCTTCACCACCTTCCTCACCTTACCCCTTTTTTTTTTT
>VWYP01023826.1:482705-532706 GCA_013400435.1 Pycnonotus jocosus
TTTTTTTTTTTTTTAAATCACAGTGAGAGATACTTGTCTTACAAAGTACATTACCTGGCAGATAAAATTGCTTTTACTGTACCTGCTGATTTTAGACCCCATGTAGCACTAAATAATTTAAAGCTGCTTGTTCTGGCAAAATGAGGCTTTTCTTGTTTCCCACTGCAAGTGAGGCTGACAGGTAATAGGGCACCCAGGTTTGCCTGAGGAGAAGGAGCTCCTGATCTGGCCCTGTGCAGGGAGGCTGGGGCCTGCCTGCCTGGACTTTCATTTAGGATCAGGCCTATAGCAACTCATTTGTTTTTCAGGCATAGCACATGTCCTTGGGGATTATCCCCTCCCACCAATTAAAGTGAGTGAAAGGCTGTTCTGACAGAGAGGTTTTCTATTATTTATCCATACATGCTGATAAGAACATGTTTATGTTTTCTTTTGAGTTTCCCTTAAGTGTTTGGGTGTTGAAGTTTATTATTTATATTAAGGTCAAAATGTTTTTTGTTATAAGAAGAAAAATAAAATTAGCAGAACGCTTAGCCCTTTCTGTTTCATTGCTGCCAGAATTGTTCTGGAATGGCTGTTTCCTTTCTGGGTCTGTTGTTTGTTTGCTTTGGGGTTTTGTGTTTTTTTCATATTTGATTTCTGTGCTTGTTTGTACAATGTGGTATCAGGAGACTGACTGCCTTTCGTCTCCTATCATATGAGAAAGCAGCAGAGAAAAAGACTTCCTTTATTATGTGAGTTGAAGCAGTTACTGGCTAAGCAAGAGAATGATGTTCAGACAAAGTAATAATGTTTTAATTATTTGACTTCCAGCCACAATTTGCATGCTGGCAAGAATTTGAATTTTGATTTTATTAGTCTGGTTTTGTGAAGTGCTTTAACATCTAATTTCACCTGGAATGTATATTGTGGTACTGTTTTCCTGACTGACTGCCACAGCTATTTTCTGCTAGTATGTGGCTTACCTTGATGTCAAGAACTTTCTCTAATGCCTTATTTAATTTTCTTTTCTTGCAAGTTCCTGCTACCAGCAAATGTTGGCAAATAAACCTTAGTCTGTTGTCAGCAGCTCTGAAAAGTATTTTTATTCAGTATTATCTTTTATATCTTTGTGATTTCTGTTTGGTTTTAATCTGTGGACATTTTTACAGGCCAAATAGATTAAAACTAAACAAAATCACAGATTTTTGTATCTACCGGAATGTATTGTTCAAACCATATTTTGGAAAGAACCACTGATGCGAGGCATTAATTTTTGCAATGGTGGTTTGGTATTGTATGGTTCATTTTGAACAGGCTTAGTCAAGTACGCAAACCACAAATATAAATATGGTGGCTCGTAAATTCTTCTGTGTTCAGATTTCACCTCTGAGTCTTTTCCTGAGTTTCTTTATCCCCCAAACCCCTGTAAAATCTTGTGTTCCTGGAATGAAAAGTGCTGTTAATAAAGACCTGTGTTCTTTCAGTGTCTGCAAGAGGTGCATTCGGAAAATGGACCATCACTGCCCGTGGGTCAATAACTGTGTAGGAGAGAATAACCAGAAGTACTTTGTACTGTTTACAGTAAGTATTTTCCAGGTGATGCTTGAGGTTGTCCAGTGGGAAGTGCTGAAATGCAGTGCATAGTCTGTGAAGCAGCTCACAGGGCTGGTGTTCTCTTCATTCATGTTTTGGAAGAGCTTTATGGGGACCTGCTGCAGGCTTCTGTTTCACTAATTAGGGAACGCTCCCCACCCCCCCCACCCATCCATCCACAGCAATGGGAAAAGCCATCACAGGAAGCATTTGTCAGGGGTTTTTGAGGTATGTATTGATGGTTGTACAGCACCTATTTAGTAATGTGAGTAGTGTATTGTGGTGCTGGTCTTTTTGAGGGAGGGGCCATCCTTTTACATCAAACAGTGGCTGGTAGGGTCCCTGGCCATATGCAGGGTTCCTAAACATTGTAGTTGTATGAGTGTCTGCTTGAGATCATGTCATAAGAACTGTTTCCACACCTCAAAAAAGGAGTGGGAAGTCTGCATCCCCTTGGATAACAATTATCCACCTTTTAATTGCAAGTGGTTTATTTTTGTACTTGAAAACCAAGGAGGTGCTTGACTTTTTGTACTATATCTGTAGCATCATGAGTAAGAAAACAGGAGTACAAACTTGAACAGTGGATATTTCTGGAAAGTTTGAAATGTGTTTCATCAAAGTGAACTGCAAATATCCCGTGGGAGTAGAGTGAACATTACAAGGCTGAGTTTCAGTGATGCTCTGTTTTATTACTAAATCTTTTGAGACATCTGTAGGTTTGAGGAAGTATGTTCTCATATTACCAAGCAGAAATGAGGAGATTTTCAGTTAAATGACAGGCTTAGTGTTCTGTAGTGTGGTTTGCAAGGATGTGGATTACAGAACAAAATTAATCCCATTTCTTTCCTATGAGCAAGTGGGATTTTTTTTACCTTGAGAAGTGAGCTAGGTGTTCTAGTCCTCTCAAAAAGATTTCAGTTTCTATTAAAACTTGGTCTCCACTTTCAAGCAGACTGTATTTAAGTAGTGTTTCAGTAGTGTTATTTTAGTAGTGTTAATTTCAGTAGTGTTATTCAGTAATTTGGTTGAGAGAAACAAAATAAGGGTAGCTGGTTTTGTTCTTGGATAGTCTTTTTGACACATGAGGAAGTGAGAGAACAGCAGCATGCTCAATGTGCAAGGAAAACCAGAATGGTCCCCTATTGCCTTTTACTGCTTCCAGAGGTGTTTCTTGTTGCAAAGTCTCTGTCACTTCTACTATATGCCTATCTTTGTCTGAGTTTGTAGGTTCAGAAGAGTATTTTTGTTAGTATTTTTTTAGCCTTAGTAAATTGCTGTGTGTAACAGCACATAATCTGTGTGTAACGTTGCACATCGATTTTGTTCTTTTTGTTACATACAGTTTTTATTACAAATCTAAGACCTCATTTCAACCAAAAATGATTAAGTATGAAGTATTAAAGCCTGAGAGAAATTTTCCATGCCGGTGTCCGGATACAAAGGAGAAAGTACTTCTCTAAAAAAGAAGGAGAAAGTACTTCTTAAAAAAAAGATATCATTTTTCTTAACCTCATACTGGAAAACAGATCTGGTTAAAACAATTAACTGTTGTTTCTCTGGGAAATTGTAGTGCTGTCAAGAGCAAGGATGTAAGCTTTGACAACAGGATACGTGTATCCTTTACAAGTAACACTTGATCAGTGTTACTGTTCCCTGAAAGTCCTGCAGTACTCAGCTGAGATAAGGACAGTGAGCTGTGTGGAAGGCCACTCTGGGACACAGGAGGCTGGATTTGGATCCAGCTGGCATTGAATTCACCAGTCTGCCTTGTGTTTGCTCAGAGCTGTTCGTAAGGAGAGAATGAGTCTGTGTAGTCATGGCATTTGCCAGCTTCATGGTGCTTTTTCAGGGGAGATGGGAGAGCTTGGTGGTTTTTGGAGTTGTTTTGTGGTTTGGTTTTATTTTGAAATCTTAACACTATGCTTTTCAATAAAGTGTTGGGAAGATTCAGCATACTGGTCTTTGAACTCACTTGGAACCTGTATTACGTCCTTTATTTTTCAGATGTATATAGCACTGATTTCCCTGCATGCTCTAATCATGGTGGGATTTCACTTCTTGTACTGCTTTGAAGAAGACTGGACAAGTGAGTATAAACAAAATACCTTACTAAAATAACAGATTATCCTTTGAATAAGAACCTAAAATGCAGTTTGCTTGTTTCAGAAGAATGCTATTAAGGTTCTGCTATGCTATCTCTATTTTAATTTTTTTTTTTTTGGTCTTTTTAATGATCAGTCCTAGAACTTCATAATTCTTTTTGACCTGCTGGAATCTCTGTCCTGAAAACTGTCCTGTGTTAACTTAAACCTGATAGTGCCTAGAAAAAAGCTGATATGTGAAGACACCTAAGGAGTATGTGTGCAATAATCTACTGTTGACAGGAGCACAGCACTAATTTCCTGAACGCCAACAAAAGATAAGAAGAATGTCTCTGCATTTTTTAAAAGGGTACTGTTAATCATTCTTGCAAGACTGCCAGGAAAACATGCTAGCTCAGATCCAAAAATCCACCCTCAGAAGAAAAACAATTCCTTTCCTCAGAAAAAAATAAACTCAGCAAACCAAAAACAGAGTCCAAGCAGCTCAGAAAAGTGAAACAAAAAGCCTCAGCATTCACTCTGAAGTAGTCAGTGAGTACATTTTTACAGTCAGTCTATCTATGTTCCTAAACCCACAAATGGATATAGGAAATAGTAAACGTAACGCTGAGTTGAACAGCAAGGTGGCAAACCATGTGTGTGCACATGTATGTACTTCTTGTGAGTTTTTTTGGAAAAGGAGGAGGAATTTTTTCCTTGCAATTTCAGTAGTGTTATTCAATATGACTGGTTTTAGTTCACAGTACTGCAGAGAATACACATATGAATTGAATTTGCAAGGTTGTTCTGCACTTCAAAACTTTGTAAAACAGCTGCCAGCTGTCACTGAGAACATCTGCATTTGACTGCAGTGGCCAGAGCAATAAGAGAAGGTTATATCAAAAGGTAGCTTCCCTTATTTCCTTTCTCAGAGCCTATTCCTGTGGGTAAAGCACTTTCCTACCTGTCTCAGGTCTAGGATGCAGAACAGAGCTGTTAGGAGAGATGGATATATTGTTCCAGCTGCCTTGTGTTTTTGCAGATTGTGGTACTCTCTGATTATGGTTTATCTGTTTAAGCCTAAGATCTCATTAGAAAAATAGAGGCTTTTGGTGAGAGTCTTAGATTTTGGAAAAATCTGGAGATGTTCTGGCATTTACAGCATTCAACTGTAACTTTACAGCACTCAACTATGACTTTGGCTCTGTACCATTGCTTTCTTTTGCTCCTCCTTTCTAATTACCTTTTTGGGATTTTTTTTTTTCAGCTCCTGCTTGAATTTGCATTATTGAGTATGAGGAAAAATAGGAACTTGGTTTAACCTGACCTTCTTTAAGTTATAGTTTAGGACAGTTATGAAAGGAAGCACACCCTGGTTTTATGTTGGTGCTACCCGTACTCGTGTCCTGACTGCCAGCTTGAGATTTCTAATGGACTTACCACTGTGGAAAATCTGTTAAGTCTAAGATTTAAAAGACAACCTCCAGGTGAAATGGAGGAGAATGGTGTCCTAGTTGGTGTGCTGGAGAAATACCAAAGTGGAAAAGAAAGTTGCAATCTTGAAGTATTGCAGGGGGTTTGGTGGGTTTTTTCACTTTTTTTTTTAAATTTGAGGGAGTGATCATTTTATGGTTGAATGTCAGAGCTTCCCTGTGTATCTTTCTGGGAATGTTGTTCATATAATTTATTTGGTAGTTTGGGTATGGGAAACTCGCAGCTTAGCAGGTGTTTTGCAGCTGGTGCATAACTTGATGTCCACCCTTCCAACTCCATTGTTTTGTCTTCACAGAATGTAGTTCCTTCTCTCCACCAACTACAGTGATTTTACTCATCCTCTTGTGTTTTGAGGCTCTCCTATTTCTCATCTTCACCTCAGTTATGTTTGGGACTCAAGTACACTCCATCTGCACTGATGAAACGGTGGGTGTCTCACACTCTCTCCTTTACCCTGTCTCTCACCATTTGTAGAAACAGTGATGGGCTACAGGGTTTTACCTCATGGCACAGGGAGTCCCAGGTACCCAGGAGAGATCCAGTGTTATAAAGCTGAGCTAGCACAGTGCTGGATGGTGCTCTCTGAGGGTTCCTGTTGGGAAGTGTGTTGGCTGGGGTGCTGTGTTGACAGCACCTCCCATAGGGCAGGCATAGGTAGCTGGGGTTACTCTGTAGACAGTATTTGTCCCTGTGGATTGAAGAACCTTTTTTCTTTAATGAAGTGCTTTTACACTGGTATTGTGTGAAATTCAGCTGTGTGTCCTGGTTGTCACTATTCGCAGGTTTATGTGCTGGAAAGCCAAGATGAGTAGCTGGGGGAGGAATACAAACACACACACACACACACACACACACTTCTTTTAGCCTAGAAGATTTTCCAGCCTTGGCTACCTGTTTAACAGTAAAAAAACTCCTGCAAGAGGGAAAAAGAAAAGGGAGTGGAGTAGGCTCATGGAAGCCTACTGGATACAGTCTGCTGCAAATTCACGAAGCCATCCCTAATTTGAAGGTGGCATAGTAGAGATTATATAGTAATATTACTGTCCTAAATCCATGTATTTGCCCATTTCTGTAGACATGGAGCTGGTGACTCCTGGGGGTGTTCCCACACTTGTGAATACTTCCACTGTTCACCAAGCATGCTCAGGTAATTGAATTAACCAGAGTGGCTGGAGAGAAGTGATAGTTTTAAAAGAGTGACCAATCTTCTTTCCTCCCCTGCCTGCTTTAGGTTTCTTTCCCCTTGTTTGCCCATGGCCAGTTGAGGCTAGAGTAGATTTTGCTAGTAGTTTTTGCTGCTGTCAGAGAGCTGTGACTGGCATTATATGCTGTACAGGCCCATTGCTCTGAGCCTTTTTATGCAGTGCTTTCTTTAATGCTTGGCTTCTGCAAGAGGCTGATGTTCCACCTGTCTGTGTTCAGAGGAAGACTTCACTGTGCTTTCTGAAGGGGAGAGCCCCAGGAAGAAGTACAGTGTGGTACAGATCCTGCTGAGCTTGTGTTCATGAGTAGATGTGTAAATTAGCAATGCTGCCTATGAAATCATCATTTAAATTTATCTATCTTTGGAACCTGTTAAGAATTTTTAGAAACTGCTTCTTAGAGCTGGGCACCCAAGTAAGTCCCCAGATTTTCCCTTCCAGTCTAATTCTGGGGACTTGTAGATGTTAAAGGAACAATGCCACATTCTAAAATAGAGAATGAAATATGGTCTTCCCCTGTTGGGTTGTGGGGTTTTATTTTTGGGTTTGTTTTTTTTTTTAATATGTACCAATAAGGATTCTGCTTCATGGAATGTCTCATTGTTGGTTTGCTAGCATTGAGCTAGCTGTATGCAAGCAATCTGTTTTAAGCTGAGGAATATTTCCAGGTGAAGTGCTTCTTGATGTGCTCTCTTGCAGTGTTCTAATTCGCATTTTAGAGACAGGGCTGTGTGTTGCCCTTTTTTCACCTTTCTATTCTCACTGGGAGATTTCATTCCTCATCTCATGTACGTTGTCCTGCCAAGATGGTTCCTTTCTGCCTGAAGGGGCCCAGAACCCTGGTATTTTGCTGTTGTCTCTGGAGGTGACATTAACCAGAGATCAACTGCAGCTGACCCATGCTGTGTTCATCAGAGCTCCCAGCACCAGTAATTTGAGACACACAGATGTATAGCAGTGCATTACTGTGTAGCATGGGAGACATATGTAGGCCAGGAGAAACCTTACATTGCAAAAGATGCAGAGTCAAGGAGCTGGGTGATCTGCCAGCTGCTGCCCATGGGAGAGTGGTGCTCTCCAGTGACTGCTCTTACTCACTGTGCTTCTGTGGCAGCCAGGCATAAATGGCTTTCCTGAAAGACCAAATTCACTTCCTGGGCTTCAGACACAATATGGATTTTTATTTTCTTTTAAATGTTTAACTAGTGAATGTTTCAGCTGATTGCTTAATGGCTTATTTTTGTTCTGCCTCTAACCTTTACTAAACAATGCCAATGATGTCTTCAAGTCAGTATCTTATTTAACCCTCTCTCCCTGCTGTCAGCCATGCATGTTCTAGCAGTGATTCTAATGACACATGAAAAGGCACCAGGTAGACTCAGCTACACTGAGCCATGGGCACTTCCTGAACTTGCTTGGTGAATCTGGGAACATTACAGAGATTATCCTTGGGTTTGTGGGGTTTTTGATTATTTTTTTTTTTTAATCTGCAAGCTTGTAATGGTTTCTCCTAAAAATTTTCCATCTGATTAGCACATAATGCATTCAGCCATTAAAGCACACACTTTTTGTTTGGTTTTGAGTGGTGGGGTTTTTTTATTGACATCAGAGGCAATTGGATGGCAGGTCGTAAAATGGTTCTGAACTATGTAGGTCTGAAGAAAATGAAAGCAATTTTATTTCCAATGAACAGTTTCTAGCTGTAGTATTTTTTAATATAAAACAGTGAGAAGAAAAGGAAAGGCAGTTCAGATGCATTTGTATTTTCTTACTCTGCTCTTTGGATAAGGGGTAACTGAGAGTAGACCTTTCCCCGAATCCAGAACTACAAAACCTGAGTATTTGACTGAAAATGTGATATTTCTGTTTTCAGGGAATAGAACAGTTGAAAAAGGAAGAGAGAAGATGGGCTAAAAAAACAAAATGGATGAACATGAAAGCAGTATTTGGCCATCCGTTCTCTATAGCATGGCTTAGCCCATTCGCAACACCAGACCAAGGAAAAGCAGACCCGTACCAATATGTGGTCTGAGGAATTCCTGACCAGCATTTCCACTAAAATAGAAACATATTACAGCACTACTGTTACAAATTTTCCATGAATGTTTAAAACAAAAAGCAAAATGAACTTTTTTATGTCTATTAAATGGCTGATAATTGCAGAGGAAAAAGAAAGCCCTGTATTCCACCATTTCAGATAATTCTATATATCTGGCTGAAACTGCTGCTGGTTTTTTTTTTTTCCTTTTTTCTTTTTTTTTTTTTGTTTCTTTTTTATCACATTAACTTTACTGGCATTTGTTCCTCTCTGCTTTCTGTATGGCATAACTAATGTGAAGGGGATCCTCTCTTCTCTGTTATGACCTGCCTCTTCTGAGCAAATTCTCATGCTGTCTCCTGACTGTGATGAGCTCTGTGGATGACATGTGAGTGCCAACAGCCCTACATAGACACCTTTGGACTTCCTGAAGGAGCACATTGCTCTTTCATAAGTGAACTTGGACGGGGAAGCAGATACTTCACGTACCAAAAGGTGCAAGACCAGAAGGCAACACAGCAAGTGAGCCAGTTGACCTGGTGATCACAAACAGTTAAAGTACTTAAATGTTGCCAACACCAATTCCCACTCCACCCTCCTTTTTCCTTCCAGCCACAGAACTGATTCCATCTTTCTGGCATTATTTTATCTGTTCCCTCCCTTGTGTGCAGGAAATTGTTGCCCCTTTAGGATAACTGTGGCAGATTTAGAAGACTCTTTGGATTGTTACATGCCTTACACTTCCAGGAAAGAAAGCAAGCTAATTTTCAAGTGTTTAGAATAGCAGAATTATGTTTTTTGGTGTGTGTTTGTCTTGGTAAATGACTTGTTAGAGCAATGCCTGCTAAACGGTGTTAACGTGAAAAACTGACATGACTGCCCAGATTACTATAAAGACTAACATTGATGGGATGTGTAAGTGTTCCAGGGTGATTGATTCTATATTCTTAGCGTTGCCCTGGTTTAGAGATTTTGTAAATCTTTTCTCCTCTTTATGCATACATGTGTATGTGTGTAGGCACACACACATATATGTGTAAAGGTTTGAAACTGGGAAATATTTATGGTAAGGAGCATGCATGCTGTTATGAACTGTGTGGTGATGAAAAGTGGGAGGGACAGAAGGCATTCCAAAAACGGGTAGAGCTAAACCATTCATAACTCCAACTGTTAATGTTAATTACAACATCTTGTGTTGAGGCAGGAATTTTACTATATTTTTGGTTCACTACTCCCATGGGCTCATCAAATGAATTGCAAACAAAAGAAATACACAAATCAGCTGCATCTTCCAAGGAATCTTTTCTTTCCTTGGTTTAAAATTTTTTTTTTTTTTTGGAAACTGACCTGTTTAGACTGCTTCAAAGCCACGGGGGAAGGGAGGGAAATCAGGGAAGGAGAAATTTAATGGATGTCTCATTTTGGAAGTAATGTGAATGCTGCATCTTTTCAATCTGTCAATGCTTCCATATGGAAAACAAATGCAATAAAACTTTTCCAAAAACTTGTTTCCTGTTCTTTCTTTCTTCGCTCCAAATCTTGGGAAAAAAATCTGTAATGGTTTTCTGAACTTTCACTTCTGTATGCAAGCAGGCAGAAGCATATAAAAGTTAATTAACTTGAGTGTTCAATTTCTAAGTTGAAAAGTGAGTTAATTGGTACTATAGTGATCTGTTAATCAGTGGTTTATTTCACCAGCTGGGAGAGACTGTGACTCTGGTTTGAGTATGTGATGGTGTTTCTCAGAGAACGCTCCCAGCTTTATGGTTAAGCTGGATCTTGGGCCATGGTCAGTCTAGGCAGTGGGACACGTGCAGGTGTCTCACTAATTTGAACTGGCAGAGAATCTGGCTCTAAAGCCGCCTTGATGCAAAATCAGATATATTGAGGGGAGAGGCTTTAGTCACCTTGGCAATTAACTAATGAATGCATCCCTCTATAGTTCACTGCTTCAAAAATTTTGAAAATTTGTTTTGATTACATTCCAGTTTGGGTTTAATTACCCTTATTAGCTATGTGTTCTGGAGGAAGATCAATTACATTGTTCTGGCCTTTTGACCATTGTGGAAAAATGTAATTACTGAGTTTTTCGTGCTTCAAACCAAAATGCAGATTGTTAAAATGCATTATATAGTACTGATATTTTCAGTCAAAGTGTGTGTTTTGTTTTTTAAACAAAACAAAACAAAAGAAAGGCACCATCACAGAAATGCCAGTGGTACCTGTTGTGTGTGTGGTGATAACCAAGGCCTTCAGATTTCCTTGTGCTGTACAACTTTGTTTGATGCAATTTGAATGGTACTAAAAGTAAGTCAGTATTAATAGGAGAAAGGCAGACTTACTGGTTTGCTGATGAAAAGTACTTTCTTGGTCAGGACTACCTGATTTCAGGTGCTGGTTCTGTTTTAGTGTGGCCAAGAGAAACTGAAAGACAAACTCAGTCAGAGCACTTCTGTTTTAGAAAACTAAGTGGTGCTCCATGCAGAAATGTGTGCAAGGGAACTGCTGTAAGAGAACTTCTGCCTTAATCATGATTTCCAATGGCAATGCTTCCTGTGTTTTCTCCTTAACCATCTCCTTAACCATCTGTTTGTCTCAATGCTTGTCTTTTGATTTGCTGTTTCCTTTCATATCTTAAAAGTGCATTGAAAGAAATTAATGCATTTCTTCTAACATTCAAGAGCTGTCCTGCAGATTGCCTCTGGGTCAGACCATGCAGCCCACCATCCTCCTGTGGCACTGGGCGGGAGCAGATACCGAGGGCAGTAGTTGAAGAAACAGGATATTATCCTACAGCATCACAGTGGTCACAGGTCAACCTTGTCTAACTGGTCCCCATGTTTGCAATGTCATGCCTCTTATTCAAAGAGGAATGTCCAGTATTTTATATTTCTCAGTGTATGTCTTTTCAGTATTGGTTCAAAATTACATAATTTGAAATAGGGAAAGATGACGCTTTCTAAGCACTTTTTTGGTTTATTAAGTGGAATAGCTGCATGATGGGAAAAAGCAACAGGTGTTGGTTTAATTCAATACACAAAATTCTCACTTTCTAAAATAACGGTGAGAGATTTATGTAAGTGTATTTATTTTAAAAGAGTTTCATTAAACAGTAATGAAATGTCTTCAACAGCTGTGCATTCCATCCATCTCCCTTAGATTCTTTTCAAGGCATAACCTCATGCCCTACTGACCATGTGGCCAGCAGCCAAAATTAGATCAAGATACAATTATAAAACTTCTGTTTATTTTGAATACATGCTGTGAAGGGATTAGTGAGGTCAGGCTGGGAGAGAGAAAGTATGCCCCTGGCTGTTCTGATTAACTGCTCCCTAATTGGCATTAGCACAACCTCAGCCTGACCTTGCTTGTTGACTTGGTTAGTAGATGCTGATAGGAGCAGGTGAGCAATGTTTTTTGGGGGGAGGGAATGAGGGGTTGCTGCCCAGAAGCGTTCAAAATTTGTATTCCCAGTCTAGATGGCAGCAAGGATTAAAACGGATTACACAAAATGACTGAGGGCAGGGTTGAAGCTTGTGCTCTCAGGGAAGAGGTTAAATGCCTGATGTCTGTCTCCTCCTGCTCTGTGCTACTTGTTTTCCTTCTCTCTAGATGCTCACACAGTAAGTGCTCCAGCCGTGCTCCAGCCAGTTTGTTACTAACACCCAGGAAATCTCTGCAGTTTGCTAAGGCACGGCGCATGACCAAAGGTGGTCTCCTGTTTTGGAGGCTGCCAAAGCCTCTGCCTCCTGGTTGCACAGCCACTGGGTGCTGGAAATGCAGTATCCTGGAGGAAAAGCTCATGGTAGTGCTAGAAGGGTCTGCTATGCACGAACTCTGCTCCTCTCCAGCTTGCCCAGCAGGGAGGTAAAGTTGTGCCCTGGCTGTGGCACACCAGATGTGGCATCCCAAGGGACCAGAGGCTGCAAGGGATTTTCCATGGAGCACTTGAAATGCTACATTTACAAGCTTGGGAGCAGGGTGAGGTGCCCCAGGCGTGTGCTTAGCATTCAAAGTCCTTCAGGGCTTGAAGTTTTCCTAAATTACAACCCTGAGGAATCCTGATTTGGTATTGTGCCATTCCTTTCTGCACATACGCTGCTGTTAAGTCAGGATGAGAAACGAGGCATGAATGAAGGAATGAAATTCACAAAAGCTTTGCACGCAGTGCTTCTGTTTATGGTGTTTTCCCCTGGGTCTGCTCCTGCTGACTCAGTGTTACTGCAAACTGAGCTGCTGCTGTTGTGTTATTTGTGAGGCTGACAACGAGTGCAGCTGTGGTGCTGCTGAGCTGCTGCATGTATTCCTTTCTCCTCACTGCAAAGCTTTGAATGTTTGGTGTATTGTCAAGAAAAATCTGTAGAATTAGAATGTGACAGGTGTACTGTTCATCTAGCTCTTCTAAAACTGTTCTGTCTTACAGTTTTAACCCAATTTGCATGTTTTTTTCCTTTCCTTGAGTTTCTCAAAACTTGGATCCCATATTCTTGCTTCTCTAAGAACAGACTTTCTGTGTGGTCACTTGTATATCATCACAAGTGCATCATACACAGCTGCAGATCTGACTCCTCTCTCACATGATACAGAAGATGGGCATAGATAAGAAGATACAGAAGATAAAAAGTTGTGCCCTGTTTCACACAGTGGTAGCCTTAAGAAAATCATTAAGGAAATAAATTTTAGTTCCCTATTTCTACATGGAGAAAACTACCAGGAAAAAAATGTCACTGCCTGAATTTGATGGATCTGTTCTTTAAGTACAATCAAAATGTTTGCTTTACTAAAAGTGACATTCTTGGAGGGAGAATGAATCAAAATATTGACTGACCAAGGCTCTGGTCCCATTTTGAAGCCTCCACTTTAACCTGTACAGATTTTCTCAACTCCCAGCAGGTTATCTGGCTTGCGTTGTGATTTGTCTTGAACACTTTGGTAAATGGAAGTTGTGTTCTTAAATATTTGCTCTTAACAGGCACAGAGTGAACTTCTAGTGACTAGTCTAGGTGTGGCAGTGGTAAATTCCTGATCACTGGAAAAAGGTGCAGTATTTTGGCTGTGTCTGAACTATTGCAGAAAAGGCCCAAACAAGGTGAAACTCTTTAAGTTGTAACTATTTTGTCACTCCTTGGCAGGATTCAAAAAGCTATGGAAGAAGAGGTCTGTGTTTCCCAAAAGGCTGGCTTTTCAGAAGCCATCTCTGTCCCCTAAAAATCAGTAGCAGCTGATGCCAAAATACATCAGCAAGATTCAGACTGTCCATGAATTTGATCTTATGTGAGGGTTTTGATACTAAATTTGGAGATGAAACTCTCAGTAATGCAGAGTGTCGGTCTTCATTGTTAACTCAAACTGGAGTAGCATGATCCTGGCTATAGGTAGGCTGTTCTGCATGTGCTACAGTGCTTGGTGCCCAGATACCTGCTGTAAGTGTGAGATGACCATAAACTCCTCTTCTTGCAGGGTATTGAGCGACTTAAAAACCAGAAGCCAACCTGGGAGAAGACCAGCGGCTGGGAAGGAATGAGGCTGGCGTTTGGAGGTGCCTTCTCCCTGGGCTGGTTCAACCCTTTCTCAAACCTGGACTGTGAGAGCCCAGCGCCAGCTGAAGCGGTGGCAGCAGCTCCAGCATCTGAAATAATGACCCAAGAAGAAATAGAGCAGTTTCTGGCTCGAGATGTTGCCATCCAAATGTTGCATGAATAAGCAAAGCGTCCTTCTCCTCCAGGAGAAGCTTTCAGGTGTTTTGGGTTTTTTTTTTTCTTAATTACTTGTGCTGGAGATTTAAGGGTTGTTTTGTAGCATACTTTCTGGTGCATTAAAAAATTCAGGAGTATTGGTCTGGAACAGACACTACAGCACTAGCAGAAGCAATGCAAATCTCCAGAGAGAGCTTCATAAGTGATGAGGTTCATAAGCTCCTTTTCAGACCTGTGTCAACTGCTTTATTGATCTTTTCTTACATGGCCTTTAAGGACAGTTTATAATTGTCAGATAGATTGGCTCCAGTTCCCAGATATGTGCCATCCTAGGGAGTCTGGTTAATGTTTTATTCTTACAGCCTTTTGGAGGACTAAATATGTGATGGCAAGATTAGCCAGCTGTGAAGGTTTCCTGGAAAAATGCATCCTCTTTAGCCCATCCCATCTTATGGCTGCTGCTTCTGGGTTATGAATGTTGCTGGTGCACAGGTCTTAGCAGAGGTGGGATACAGGGCTATGGGTGCAGCAGAGGGATGAGCTTACCCTGGGCGTGATTCCTTTGGGCTCTGCAGTATCTCCAGGGGTTAATTTTTACCCTCTGTGCTTGTGAGCCTGCTCAGGACTGGTGGTGCTTGTTGGAGGTGGTGGTGGGCTTGTGATGGTGCCAGGCTGATGAGGGCATTCACCCATGGCCAGTGCAGCCAAGAATGGGCAAATGTTGGCTGGGATGTCGAGCTGCTGGTGCTGGTGGGGGAAGCTTTTCCCCGAGCTGTGGTTCATTCGCATGTAAGATGTGTGGAGTGGGAGCTGCCTGGCTGAGCTCTGCAGCCCAGGGAGCAGGGAAGTGGTCTAGGCCAGGTACCAGGGCTATTTTTGCAGTCAAAGAGAGGGCAATGTGAACACCCTGTGATGGAGGTACTACCTCTCTCTGTTTGACTTGTCTAATTCAGATGTTTCTCTTCTTTTCTTGGTAGCTAGGGTTGGTAGAGAATGAATAATGCCTCCTAATCTTACTGGGGTTTAACACTGTCCCACTAGTATGTGCCATCATGCCAGGTTTCCTTACACTAATTTTGCAGCCTGGAAAACTCTGGGGAACCTGTAGAAGCAACACCTATCACTGGAAGAGGGCATCACTGCAGGAGACAGCAGTTCCAGCTAAGTCCTGCAGAGGTGTTGCCAGCTGCTGCATTCAGATGCATTGCAAACACTTGGCATCCTCCAGATGTCAGGCTACCTTTAATTTAGACTGTTCTTCGTTTGTGATTTTTGTTCTTCTGTAACATCCCTTAGATTAAGTGTCATTAAACTTACAGGCAATAGAAATATGCCACTGGTTTCCCCTCACAGAACATGCTTGCTTTTATCTCCCCCCTCCCCTGTAACCTGAACCAAAGATAACTGCTTCCTCTCAAAAGGAAGATAATGGAGTTTTTAGGATGAAACATGGTATTGTGAAAGACCTATATGAAGTTTTTATTATTTATAGGAGTAATATCAAATGGAATTTGTGCAAGATTTTTTTTCTGTTTATTTTTAACCCCTCAGAAAGTATATTTGTGTACATTGTGTGACATTCAGGGCTACTGTGAAGGGATGAGATTCTCTCCTGGACTTGTCCTCTGCCACAGCAGTCCCTTTTTCTGGCAAAGGTACTGGGAACAAATAGAGTGCCTTGACTGTTAGGAGCACAGCTTCACCAAAATCCAGGGGGTATTTCTGAATAGTTGTCCCATCCCCTGTTCTCTGGATGTCTCTTCTCTTTGTCAGCAAAAAGTAGATCTAGAAAATATAATTAGGAATTGTGTATTTATAACCTTTGGGATAAAGGGAAACATCCCATGTTTGAGGGGAAATGAAATATCCTCTCATGTCATTGAGACATGAGGTCTTGAATGTTTTTGCCCTGTGCAGCAGAGCATTGAGGGAAGAAGCTCTCCTCTTTCTGCACTAGCCTATGTTCATCTCTGTCAGCATCCCACAAGAAAGGGACATCAGGGACACACACAGGTCTGTAAGGGATTTCCTGTAGGGAGCAATGGGGATGTTGAAAGAGGAAGAGTGCCCTTTTTAACTCATGTTTTCTAATTTTGGCTTGCTGCTCTGCCTCTGCATCCAGTTAACATCCCTGCCTCTGCTGCTGTGTCTGCAGTGGGAATGATGCTACAGGGAGGAACTAGTCCATGGCTGAAAATCACCTTGAAGCAGACATATGGGGATGTCAGCTTGGGAGAGACCACTGTGCACAGGGATACTTCCTAGGACAGGGACCCTACTCTGGGACATGGCTTTGGGTAGGCATGGATGGAGGCAGCCCAATTTCTCCTCCACTCTCAAATCTGGTTCACTTCATCGTGAGAACAGTTGCCATTTGCTTGTTTCCCACCTCTCTTGTTGTTCCTCAGGTGCTGGCATTTCTGAGTTTGTTTTTTTTTTAATAGGGGAAACAGAAAAGTAGTGTGAATGGGGAGGGTAAGAGTCAGGACAGTCATCTCTCCTCCTCCAGTTACAGTCTGAATGAGACAGGGACATGTCCCTGTGCCTTACACAGAGCATGGACAGCCAGCTCCAGCTGTGGTGCCCCCAAGACGTGGCAGGGTGACTTCCTATGCCCAGCAAATTAGTTCTGGTGTTTCTTGGCTGTCAGTCTCCCTTCCAAAGTCCCAGTACCCCTTGGTGTATCTCCTTTCTGACTCAATGTAGCGTGACAACTGTCAGAAATCACAAATCTTCACAAGTTGGAAAAAGGTTTTATCCACAGCTTTTGTATAAAACTGCTTCTTTAATGATTGACTGGTAGCTTGAGACCATGGTTTTCATGGAATTGAAACTAAGCTCACTGTTTACCTTCCCTTCCCTCTACACACTTCTTGCCCCTTGTTAGAGCATGACTTCATGTTCAGACCATGGTCCTGGCTGGCTCACTAGGTCCCAGGAAAGACATCCTGGAGAGCCTGCTCGTAGTGCCCTAAATTTGTGGGGCTGTGGAGGCTCCTCCCCCTGCACTGCTCAGTGGGACATAGTCCACTGAAGGTCCCATCACTGCTCTGACATGAGGTGTTAATATGTGATGGACAGAGTTGTGGCATATGTGGAAAGTGTTCTCATACTTCCCACCTGGTGTCTTCTGCAGCAGGTTTTCTATGCAAATAGGGTATTTACATTTCTTGAAAAAATATGGGGTTTTTTTGTCTGTGACTCCATTTGTGCCTTTGGTTGCTGTTGTACTTTGTAAAGAACTAAAACTTCATCTGCCAAGCACCACCTGCTCCTCCCTACTCTGTGGACATGGTGCACATGGACCCTGCGCCTGCTCTGCCTGTGGAGAGGAGCTCCCACTCTCTGCTGTGCCATCACAGGAGGTGGCCTTTCAGGGACCCTGTGCTGCTGTGGAGCAACACAACACTGGGCAGAGGGCCAGCAGAGGTCAGGGCAGCCTTCACCCCCTTCTGTGGCCTGGCAGCCACGTGCCTGCTTCTCTGAGAATTCTCCAAATCTTTGAAACACAAGAGAGTGGTTAATACCTTTTTGCTTTTTTATGTTCTTCCTTTTTTTCCCCCCCTCTTCCCTTTTTATGGGCTGGCACATAACCAGATGTAGTCACCATTTCTTTTTTTTCTACTCTACTGCCTTAATGCTTGAGCATTTGCTTTTTAAATAAACAGATAAATTACCCCTGTAGTACTGTGTGACCTGATTTCCTCTTTACTTGTGCAAATGCTGGCAAACCCAGTGCCACTCTGCTGCTGCCCACGCTGTGAGACAGAGAAATCCCTTGCTAAAGGTGGGCTCAGGAGTTGCTGGGGTGTGCAATGCAGCGGTGGGCTCCAGATGTGCACAACTGTTGTCTTCTCCAGTGTGACTGTGGCTGGAAGAGCTCCTGATGTACACTGCCATCGAGGTTCTTGCTGTAGTCCAGCAGGGTTTGGGGGGAAGGGGAAGAATAGGGATTGTACATTTCTAGGGAAGCACTAGTAATGGATGCTGCTGGAGATGGTACCTCTTCCAAAAATGCCTGAAAACCCCAAAAGGAAGTGGGATAGGAAGATGTATGAAAAATGGTGTTTGGGGAGACAGTGCTGGGTTTGCTCTTTCTGAGCTCTAAAGACAAGGAAAGGCACATTCTAGTACATTCCCCAGACAGTGAGCTGGAAGGAAGAGGGAATTGCCCAGGAGGGATTTGCTTGAAATGTTCCTTGAGCTGCACAGCAGCCCTTGATGCACTGAGGTCCCTGTGTGTCCTTCCATGCAGGACCATAGCACTGCTGCCCCTCCCAGGCTCACACCCATCTCTGGCTGAAGCTGGTACCAACACGAGCTCTGATCCCTGGTCTGAGGTGGGAACATCCCCTTGTGGGTTCAGAGCCATCCCAGTGTGACAATATCATCAAACCAAATCACACAGTCAATTTTCACAATCTTTATTGAATCACAATTAACTGCAATCAATGCAACTGTGCCCTTAAGGCAGTTTAATTCCCTTAGCTTCATGGCATTTTTGCTCTTTACTTTAAAAGTACTGTGCAGCAATTAAGAAGGCAAGAAGGGCCCAGTGATGTGATACATTTAGCAGGACCAACATCTGCACACTTGCAAGGCACCGATCCTACTCAGTGATGATGATGCCCTTCTCTGTAGAGATCCCTTTGATCTGATTTGAGATCAGCTTGGCCACGATTTTCCTCTCTCCCAGTCTTGTTGGAGTGCATATTATTTCAGACTTCATGATCCTGCCAGGCATTATGTCCCTAAGAACAAAGGAAAAACCAAAATAGTCCCAGCATGAATTGAAGTTATTTGCCACTTTTGAATAATTTCTCTTAAAGAAATAGTCACTGCATGTGTTTAGGGTGGGTGTTCCCCTTCTCCCATGACCAGTTTGCAGCAAAAGGGGCAGGGTGGTACTGCCTGGTTGTCCCAGTGATCCTGGGGACGTTACCCAGAGTTCCCTGTACTGCTGAAACACCGAAGATTCAGCTCTGAAGGAAGCAGCTGTGTCCACACTTGTCGGGCAGCAGAGCAGGAGCATGGGGGGAGCCCCTGTCATGCCTGTCTACCCTGAGCCTGTCAGCTGCTGTGTGGGTCCTTCTGGCCAAATGTGGTGCAGTTTCAAACACAGCTGGAAAAGGTCCCTCCTGCTCCAAATCCCCTAACTGCTTCTTGAAGGATATTTTAAATAATATAAATAAACAGAGCAGAGTCCTGCCATGGTTACTTCATTGGCTCATCTCCTTACCCTTGATCAAATGTTGTCATGTTAAATAAGCCCAAGCCCTCCACCAGCAGCTTGCAGTTTTCCAGGGTCACATTCAGCTTGTTCTTGAAGATGAATGCACAGGTGAAGTCATTGTACAGTTTGGCTGTTTCTGGCATCTGTCAGAGGAGGAAAGAGAGAAACAAACCCAAAGACTGGGGATTAGAGGGGTAATAAAGATGCCAGAGCTGCTGCAGGTTTGCCCACCACCAGCATGGTGGGGGACAATCCCTTCATATCCTTTCCACCCTCCTGAAACACTGTGTTTTCCCAGCTGGTTTCTCAACACAATTTTCCTTCAGGAGGGAGAGCTGTGGGCTTGGAGGTGGGCCCTGTACAAACGGTCCTCTCCCATCCCCTTCCCTCCAGCAGCCCCTGTCTTCCCCTTTTAGATGGGGCAATAATAAAACTTCCATTCCATGGCTGCTTTCACCCTTCGAATGAATGTTGAGTAGCCAAATAAGATGCCAGGAACTGAGCATCCCAGGAGGCAGCTATCTGGGAGATCCCCCTGGGAATGCTAACACCACCATGGTGCTGCAGTGAGCAGAGCTTTAACCCTTGTCCCCTAGGAGCCCAGCTGGCAGCTGCCTCACCTCGACAGTGATGGGGGGATACTGGAATCTCATTGAGGTCTCCTGGGTGAGTTTGTCGTTTGTTTCCCTGACCTCGGCAATGGCAGTGACAAGGATGAGCACTTCATCTTCCACAGAGGACAGTGTCTTCATGTACATGTCAGGTGCTATTTTCAGGGGGATCGCCATCTCTGCAGGAAAGAAAACACAGCTCTGTGCTTCATCACACACCCAGGGATTGGGTGGCAAAGTCAGCTCTGGTGGCTGGTGCCCCAGGGTGTGGCATGAGCCATATTTGCTGAGACCATCCTGCTAGTCCCTGTGGGATGAAGTCTTGGCTGGGTGAGTGGTACCTGGCCCGTGCAGCCCATGGGAAGGGTGGCTGAGTCCCACCATCTCCCTGCTCAGACAAAGCCCTGGCTTGGGCTCGCATCCAGCACCTCAGCAGCCCTCATCCCTGACTGCCCAGGCACTCAGGAGAAGGCAGAGGAGTGGGAGGTTGGGTACATCTAAGCCTGCACCCCTGAGGGTTTCTCTGCCTGCTATAAAATTGCTGGCTTTCCTTTCACTTCAGATTTTATCTTTAATTGCCTGGACAACCTTCTAGTGGCTCAGAAAAGCAACGATGTCAGCAGTGCTGGTGCTTGAGCATTGCTTTAGCTGCAAAGCTTCCTGATTTCTGGGAATAAAACCAAAAATGCTTTTCCTTTTCCCTAACTGTATATATATATATGTATATATGTATGCAGGTATATATGGGGCTACCTTTGTGTCCTGCCCTGCTGCATGTTCACAGCAACAGTATATGAGTGAAAACACTCAGCACTCATCAACAGCAAAGATTTTTGGTGGGTTTTTTGGTTTTGATTTTTTTTTGTGAGTGATTCATGCTAGGAATCAGCAAAGGTTGTTAATTATTTATCACTCGTTAGTCTCTTGTTTAGCAAATTTCAGTTACATTGCTTGGGATCAAAAATGCAACCCAGGTTACTCAAAGATGTGCAAAGCACAGCAGCAAACATCTCCAGAGATCAGCAAGGCAGGCAGTGGTAAAGTGGGAATTTGCTTGGGCAAAGAATTCAGAAAATAACACTCACCACCACCTAAATCAGAGTGGCAAACACAAGAACAAAAAAAGGTTGAAATTTCCAGCCATCTAAATCCTGTGAGGGATCTGATCCATGTGGATGCACATAAAGCCTGTGGTGACATCTCTGATGTTTAGACTTTGAGGACAGGAAGGAGATGCTTCAGCACATCTTGCTCACACTATGAAAACCTCTGTCTGCCCACACTGATGTATTTCTAACTACCTCCTTCACATTTTGGTCTCTGCTACAGAGAGACCCCAATCTGTAACCGAGACTTCTAAACACAGTTAAGAGGGAAGTAGGTTCTAGACAGGCAATTACTGCTCTTCACAAAGTACAGAACCATACACTGGTCTACTAGAGAAGTCAGTACAAACCCCAGACTGCCACAGTAAATTAGTCTACAGAACAGAGTAAAAGATTTCTGTGCTTACCAGATGGGCCTTCAAGATTGATTGTCTCCTTGGTAGTTCCAAGATTGGCCTGAACTTTTCCAGTATAGTACTGCAGCTGGGAGGAGCCAGTAAGGTCAATGGTCCAGTTCCCAGGAGCAGAGACCTTCACTGTGATGGCGATTTCAAGGGGATTGCCAGGATGCAAAGGTTCTGTGTTGGTTATCTTAAGGTGGAGCCCAGTTTTGGTGGCTGGCTCACTCAGGGCCAAAGGTTGGACGTTCCCGCCTAGTGTCTGCATACTGGAAGCATAGCCAGAACGAGGCGTCAGTCTCAAAGGACGTATGAAGCTGTAAGCTCTTTGCATGGACATCCTTTCCTCTTTGGAGCCTGGATGAAAGAAAATATGGGTGACAGCTGTATCTCAGTCTCCTCACCCAGAGCTATCTTCCCTTTATTTATGCTTTTGCTAATAAGCAGAGAGAATGTCAGAACACCTCCAGCCTTTGCTCAGGACAACTTCTTGGTTTTATGCTACCACCAGATCTAACTGTAGCATTCTGGACTGGGAGAACTTCGTGGAAGAGACGATTTAGAAGATGGATACTCTTAAATATTCCAGCCTGATATTTCTGCCCTGAGAAGTGTTTAACAGTCTAGGAAAACATGGCTGGATCTTGAGAACTGTGGGGAGGAAATATGAATTTTTTTCCCCCAGTATGGTTTGGGGAATGGAAAGGCAAAATGGAGACAAATGAAGAAATAAAGCAAAGGTCAGCCTGCCGGCTAGGTTCATCACTCAGCCAATTTCTTTCACTGCCTGCAAGCTTGCTCGTGTCCCTGACGATCAGGCTATAGGTGTCACTGCGGGCATGAAGATGCCCGGGAGCAGTGCTGCCTCCCAAGGGTCTCCAGGCCTTACGCTGAGTTTGCCACTACAGCTACTCCTGCAGTTTTCTCCTGGAAACAGCACATGCTGTGGGGTGACCTGCATGGTCGGGGTCTCCCCTTTGGCACTATGTGAGAGGATGGGGGCTGTTACCTTCGGGGTACTTGTACTCCCGGGTGATGTCTTCCCGCCGGTTCTGCCCCACGGCTTTAGTGCTGATTTTCTTGCCGATGTCTTGGGTCTGCGTTGCAATCTTGAAGTATTTGTCCTTGCCGTTCACCTTCTTGACCAGCCAGTAGACTCTGTCAGCGTTCACCTCCGCGTACACAAACTTGCTATCGTAGGGCAAATACACATCTCCCTCCCGGACAGCCTTCACCGAGCACGGGCCACACTGGAAACGACCTACAAAGGGCATGCAAGACCAGCTGACGTTCCAAACACCAGCAATGACTCCAGTTTTTGCTCAAGCAGGAATCTGTGGCCATGGCAGTTGATACTTAGAAGTAAATAGTCCTCCAACTCAGTAATTAACTCCAAAATCTCTCACTTATTCCATAGCTGCTTGGAAATTTTTTATAGATGACCAAAGTCTGGTAGGAGCTTTTGCATGTTTCCCCTCATGCAGATAATTTTAAGATTAGAAAGCCACAGCTTGGCTTGATAAAAGGAACGAAACATAATGATGCCTTGTCCTAACAAGAGCAATGTGTTTTAAAGAAGTAGATAAAAGAATGTAAAAGTAGCCACACAGGATGCTAAACGTGGCTGGAACCAGTTGATAAACAGATAATGAGGAAGGAATACAGTGGCTTTTGTGGCAGTGTTATGTGACAAGAAACAACAGCACATGCCCTAAGAGAAGTTAAAGGCAAGGTCATCTGTAACGCTGGGGGAACTGAGTGAGTAGGACCACCAGGGACCCCTTTAGAGACCTCCAGGACCACAAAACGCCTTCCAGTAAGTGGCAGATGAATGCAAATTAGTTCTAGGAGAAGTGATGTTTATGCATTAGCCAGGATGCACTATAATGAATATGTATTATCATGATGGAATAAATATCTTGTTGTAAAGTTTCTTGATACACCCAATTAGAGGAGATATCCTCTGGGTGTCCAGGGTGCTGCAATAATGTATATATACTTGCCTTCTAATGCTTCAAAATTGTGTTAGAAAGTTTCTTCCTTAGCCAATTTCAGTATCAGGTTACGGAGACAACTGCGTCCAGACACCTGTGTTTGATGTCTAGGTAATATTTCACTTTCTGCACTTCCCTGAGCATTAACCTTTTGGGTTTGTTCCACCTTCAAATTTCCTGAACCTGTGCAGGGAGTGTAGTCACCAATTTTAGTAGTCACTCCTCTCATCTACCAATGAACATGCTCATGACCCAAATGACTCAGATGTGCTCTAACCTCTGAAAAAAACTTTCATGTTCCCACAAGGCTGGTTTTCTCCCTGCCAAGAAATGCTGTTCCTTCCATCCTGGGCTGAGGTGGCAGGAGTGAGACCTGCTGCTTTAGAGTGTCACTGTCCCAGTGCATGAAGTTGTGCGTGGGGAGTACCTGGTTTGCTGACTGGGAAGCATGTTTTTCACACAAAATGTCCCTGCCTCCCTCAGGAATTGCAGAAGACCCTTTCCAGGCAAATCCTACCTTGGCTTTGCTCCTGAGGGGTTGAATCAATTGCCTGCCAGCCATCAAACCCACTTGGCACGTCTGTTCTCTTCATCCAGACATCATTCCACACATGGAAGTTCCTGCGTGCATTTGGGTTGGAAAGAAAAGGAGTGAGTCACAATGTCCTTCCTTAAATCCTTTAGAAAGGGTAGATTTAATAGGTATTTGCAGGTAACCCTGTGAACCCTCTGGCTCTCTCTCTCTCTCTCTCCAGGCCAACAAACCCCAAGCAGTAGTGAAATTCTCAAAGGAACTGGTGGGGCTGGGAAATGGGGCACTGCAAGGCAGCACAGGAAGCGTTAGCCCCATTTGGCAGTACCAGACAGAATCCATGGATATGTTCATCTTCTCTCCTTTCTCATTGAGGTAAATGTCAACAGTCAGGTTCTCATCTGTATCATGGGCTGAATCGAAGTTACTCACACAGCGGGATGGCACTCCCAGGCAACGCATGACTGCAGCACAGACAGACAAAACACAGGGTCACAAAATCCCTCAGACTGGTGGGCATTCTCTCATCTGACCCCTCTGCCCACCCAGGGTCCTCTAGAGCAGGTGCTCAGGACTGTGTCCAGATGGCTTTGGAACATCTCCAAGGATATAGACTCCATAACCTCTCTGGGCACCCTGTGTCAGTGCTTGGCCACCCTCACAGTGAAACGAGCTGTTTCCCCAGGTTCAGATAGGCTGTGCCTATCACCTCTGGTCTTGTCATTGAGCATCACTGAGAAGAGCCTGTCTGTGCCCCACTCCTTCCTGTCAGGTATTTACACACAAGGATCAGACCCCCAAAGCCTTCTCTTCTCTTGGCTGAGCAGTCCTGGCTCCCAAAGCCCCTCCTTACAGACAGGCCCTGCCACCTGTGTTGCTCAGAGGCACAGTAACTTGTCTTGCTAGCACAGTAATCGGGGTGTCAGGGATGGGAGGCAGGTCACTGCTCACCTGTGTTGAGGACTCCTGCGAAGACCCAGCACTGGCCAAAACAGACCGGCTTCTTTGTTTTGTAGTACTTCTGCAAAATTGTGACACTCCCAATCCAGTCCATAGGGGCTGTTCCACCGGCGTAATTCCCTGACCAGTTCCCCAGCACGACTCCACTGTCATCGTTGGCATTAACCTGTGGCCACACACACATACAAAGGAGAAAAATAAAGAGATGAGGCTGAATGAGGCTTAAACGCCAGGGTCTCTGCTTGCCCTGTGGCTGCCCAGGTGCTCCACAGCCATGTGGAACCCATGAAGGCTGCTGGTGCTGGCTGGAGGCTCCTCTGGTTAGAAAACCTCCACCTGGATATCTAGAGGGATATGGCACCTGGATATCTAGAGGGAGGTGGCACCTCTGCTCAGGGGAGTAAAAATTAACTCTGCATCTTGTATCTTAAACCACAGGGCTCCAAAAGGGTCCCACCACAGAGAGAAGTTACCTGGCCAAAACATGACCCTTATGTTGGCCCCACCAACACAATGATGAGGAAGGACAACCACTGGGGTAGCTGCAAGCTTTGGAGATGGGAACATGCTGTATTTTTGTTTGCCTCTTCCCTCCACCCAAAAATGCCTCTGTGTCTTTGATTGCAGTTTCCTAAAGGAATCTATTTCACATGCCTCCTGAAATGGTGTTCATGGTCCCAGGGAAAGAAGAGAAAGTAAGGAGGAGGGAAGATATGGAGGGGAAAAGCACTTCACTGAGAGAGGCTTACCAAAGCAGACATGGCTCTGGACACACTTGCAGGATCCCTTCTTTCAGTCAGACTGAGCTTGCTTTTGTCCAGCAGATACATGCAGGCATCCAAGATGAATTCCTCAAACTGTTTTGGGGAGAAAATGGAGATATTTTTATATGCTGCTCTAAACCAGAATTTGCTTCTCACTGTAGAGCATGTACTTGGAGGAAAATGTATGACTAGCTCTAACTTCTAAACTTCTTTTATGATTTTGAATTTCCAAGGCTGTGGGGCTTCCCAAAGCTGTTCTCTCCAAAGAAGGGCTAAAATGAAACCCAGCCTTGGAACACAAAAGTCTGTCTCGCATATGTTGCAAACACAGTTGGAACCTGACCCAGCAATCTTTACCCCTGTGCACAATAGCCACCAACGTCATATCCCCACAAGTCTGCAGATTACTCACAAGAATAATGAAAATTTAAGACATCTATTGATATTAAGGCTATTGACATAGGTACAAAATAAACCTTGGAAGAAAGAAAGGTACGTAAATGCTAATTATTACAGCAAAGATTCCTAATTAGCAATTGCTGATAAAGCTCCCTGGGGTCCAGTTCAGGAAGATGTCAAACATCTGATCCAATGAAGCTTGTCAGAATATCAATATCAATTCTCATTGCTTAACAGCAGAATAAATATTAGGATAGGAACAGCCCTGCAGATGATGCCCTTTGGCTCCTTTGTTGGGCTATGTGTGTCCTGCAGACACCTATTCTGCAGATATCCTGCAAAAATTGTAGACTTATAAAACAAAACAAAACCAGAAAAACCCCCCAGATTTGAACATTTTGTGGTGGGGATTTCTGTCTGTATAGGGTGCAGGATACTCTGCTTGGGTGCCTGTGTGCTTTCTACAGGCGCAAATAAATCTGCTCTGGCATCCACCTCTTATCTCTAGTCCAAGCTAGTTTGACATTCTGCTCTTCTGGAGTTATCTCAGAGGCAGTGTGCAGGAACACCCTTCCTGAGAGAGTGGCTGATTTTGACCTGCACACAGCTGTCAGTGAAGGCACCACTTGAAAGGCGATAGCCTCTGCCAGTAATTTTACCCTTTTTATTCCCGACTATGATGCAACAGGTAAATCAGATCTTTTTCCCCATCAGCCCTCTCCATGTCTCATGAGCTGATTAACAACACCACAGTTGTATGAGAGCAGGAATTTCCTTATGGGAATTTTTAATCAGAAATACCTTGTCCCCAGTTTCCACATCCTTTACCAGGGGGTGACATGATCTGACTATAAATGAGCCACTAAATCCCATTGTCCAGCTGTGGGTGGGGAACACATGTAGGCACATAGGTTACTCTAAGCAGGTGAGCCCTCCCAGTGAAGCTGGCAGGGTCATTCCAGCACTTCATGGGCTTCATGCCTGAGAGATGAAGAAGGGTCATAGGGCTGACAAGACAGCTGTGTTTTACCTGCCCAAAATTCCAGGGCCTGTCGTAGATGCTGTATGCAGACCCAACATAGATGTAGCCGGTGTCATTGAGCACGTATTCCTTCTTCTGTGCCTCATTGGCCATGTAGACAACATCATCTGGAGAAAAAATCCCAAACCCTCAGATGTCAAGGTAGTTTGCACACCCTAGATGAAATTTTCCATGGAAAGCTAAACTGGGGTAGCCAAGGATCTGCAACATTCACACCAACAGATGACCATGCAGCATTCCCAATTTTTTTTCTCCTATCATGAAAGAATTTCCTGTAAGACTAATCTTTAACTTCCCCCTGTAGGTCCACTGCTATGTGACCATTCTTTTATTATTGCAAAAATCTTATTTCTGAACACTGTAGGTAGACAGCAGAGAGAACTTGGAAACTGATGCCCACCGACCACATAATTTTTTATTCTGGTTATTTTTTTCTGCATCTTAAGCCAGCCCAGTTCTCTCAGTTCTCTCAATTTGGCTGGCTCAGGGAAACAGAGAGGGATGATATACAGGTGCAAACAGATGTGACAGATAGATGTCCCTCTATGTCCTGGCCCTGGACAATATCCAATGAGGAGCTCGCTCATTGCTATTGCCCAGCTTCTCACTGGCTCCATGAGGATGCTGCTTACAGTGTTTTATGGAGAAAAAACAATGTATGTAAGAAAGAGAATAGGGAAAATATGAGGCAAAATTCCATCTGGGACAATCCCTGGTAGCAGTAATTATCACTTGCAGTTGCAGGACCACTCACCTTCACACCAAGGATTGAACAAAAGGTAGATGACACCATTTTCAGGCTTGTAGATGTTACTGCCAGTCTTAACGTGCACATTGTATTTCCCCACAGGGGCATTGGGCGCGCTGGTGACAGACAGCAGGTACTGAGGAGGGAACAAGGAGAGAGGGCATCAGGGACACCCTACCATGGCCACAGGCATGGCACAAACATGGTGCCACAGAACTGGCATGAGTGGCAAAGCTGGGGGCCATGGTGGTCCCTGCAGGGCAAGAGGGAAAGGCAATGGGATAGGGTGAAGCCTGCCTGTGCATGGGGGGAGCAATGAACCAAGCAGGACAAGGCTGCTCCCCATCTAAAATCATGGGCCTAAGGGAAAGCAGGACTGGGCTATGAGGATGCTTTGCTCTGTAGCGTCTGATGGGCTTGGTATTGGGCACTGGGCCCCTTGCCCACAGGCTCTACCTCTTTGCCATCCTTCTTGACAACGGAGATTTTCCACCCATCTAAATCCTCCCGCTCCGGTTTCAGCGACAGCAGGCTCCCCCTGTTTTTCATTGGATTTTCACCTAGAAACAAACCCAAGACAATATGTGTGAGAGTTGTACAGGTCTGCAGTGCCCGTGCAGCGCCAGGAAGAGGCAGCTGGATGCTCTCGGGGCTCTCTGGCTTTGCCTGGTGGCCACAGAGTGACTCCTGCTTACCAATGCCAAAGCGCAGGGACAGCTTGTCGGCAGCCCTCCGCTCCCTGTTGAGCCTGACCAGCACCTGGAAGGGCTGCCCACGCCGCACTACCAGGTTCTTGATGTTGTACCCATCTGTGTGGTGCTGCTGGGAGTTCTGGCTCTTCAGAAAGTCAATCCCAGTAACCTTCAGACTGGTCTCTGAAAAGAGAGGGGAAAAAAAGAGATTGATGGTAGTTTTCTCAGTAAAGACAGTTGTCGTCTTCTTAATGCAGCCCTGTGAGTCATCAAAATATCTAGAGTAACAAGTGATCTAGCATAAGACAATATAAAATAAAATAAAATTTAAAAAAATACCCAGAGGTGAACCTCAGACTCTCTGGGCAGACATGGAGGGAGGAGGAGGCAGAATCATGCTGAAGCAGCTCAGGGCCAGATAGTCAGAGGGCAAGGCAGGAGCTTGTCCCTGCTCTAGATGGATTGCTGTAGAACACTCACCACAGAGCACTGCTCCACTTCATGACAACTGCTGCTTTTCCATTTTGGCTTCAGCGTAGATTTAGTCCCCAGCAAGAATCTCTTGTGAGCGCCTTGCTCCCATTTATTCCCAACACAGCAGCTGATTTTTAAGACACAGTATTTAAAATGACTGTCTCCTGTCCTGCTACTCTGGGTGGGAGCAGGGCCAGGAAAAGCCTCAAGATCTCTGTGCCCAGTAGCTCATGGTTCAGAGCTGTGTCTTAGGAGTGGAGCTCCAAGAGGCTCAACCCAGTGATGCACTTGAGCAAAAAGAAAGCCCACAGCTTTGAATGATGATGGAGATTTGGGGGTCACTGCATCAGGCTTTGGCAGGCTGCCCAGTTGTGGCAGGAAAAGCCAGAGCATTCCGTGTGAACAGGTAGGGAGTAACAATACCTCATAAGCACTCTTCTCATGAGTGATTAAGATGAAGACATGGGAGAGGCAAAAACGGGTTACGGTAACTTTGAAATTAGCAAGTCAAAAGCATAATGGTTGAAGAGATTAATTCACCAAATGTCTTGACAGATTTGCATGGTACCTGGCAACCACACAAATTTGAGTATCAACAAGAGCCATCCCTAACACTGAAGAGGCTGGAATCTGGTGGCATGAGAGATGCCACATGCAGGGCTGGTCCCAGGGCAGGCTCAAATCAGTGGCATGCCTCCTCCCGCAGCCTGTGTTGTGCAGCGACTGCAGCCTTGAGTAGACAGAACTGACCACCCATGGATCCCCACCAGACTACTGCCTCTATGTATTTCTTCTTAGTAAATATATAAACCATGTTTATCTTAATTACATAACAAATCTAAGTGGCACAACAAATAGACTTAAAATTGACCAGCATCTTTTGTTAACCAATGTTATCTTCGAGTGCTTTTTGTTTGTTTGCTGCATGCCACTTGCCAGCCTTAGGCTGATGTTTTGCGCAATGGGGTGTGTGTGCATTTATGTCAAAAAATTTCAGCTGGAACTAGCTGCTTAACCCTCTTGAGGACAAAGAGGAAGTGCATCTCCCTTCAGCATTAAGAAATCTCCAAACACTAAAGCTGCTCAATCTTGTTCTTTATGGAAAAGCCTGATGGCTGGGCTGAGAAGATACCAGAAAGCCCTGGTCCTGGGAGAGGGCTGCAAAGGGATGTGAGAGTTGAACACATAGGATAGCTGTGGGAAAGGGCCCTAGGAAATACATCCTTCCAGCATTTCTTAACTTAGGGACTGCATATCCACCCCATTTCTGGCCATCACCAGTGCTGTCAGCCTCTGTTGAGGATGCACAGGGAAGATTCACTGATAACAGCTGCCCTGGAATATCGCCTGACCTTGCTGAGCACTGTGCCAAAGACCTGTCTCTACTCAGCACTGCCCATCTGTTGCGCTGCACCTATTCCTGTGCAAACACACCTGTGATACCCTTTGATCTCATTGGCACGGTGTCCTGTGCCAAGGAATGCCTCCGAGTGAGCCAGTGGCGCACCCATCACCACATCCGAGGGGGCTTGGCTGCAGCTCGTCTTCCCTGGGCACCCCTCACCTGCTGCTTTTGTCTTCCTGGCCTGCTTCCTGCCCTGGGCACAGAGCTGGGCCCCCACACACCCTGTGTCCAGCTGCCTGCAGGCACCTTGGTTTGCCAACAAGGAAATCAGTGATTTATAGAAGAGCCAAGTCTACCTAGAACACGCCCGCTCACAGGACAGAGGCTCAGGCTGCGAGAGGCAGTCCTGTCTGTGCTCGCTCCTGGGCCAGGTCAGAAGCAGACCCAAACCCCAAATGCCATGTTATCAGCAGGTCTTTTTTAATAGAAAAAAGTTCAAGGCAGCATTTTGTCTCCTAGTTCCATGATTTATCCTTTATAGAGCTCCTTCCTATGCTAACCCACAAGCCCCATTGCATTGCTGCCTGCCTGGACAGATGTTCAGAGCTTCAAGAGAACAGCGATCAAAGATGGGCATATGAGACCTTGGCACTGGTAAGTATGTGGGGCCTTTTTTCCCTTATGATGAGGAGGTGATGGGGTTTAAAAAACCTATCAATATGGAGCAGGGTATTTATAGTATGTCTGGCTTCAGTGGGAACAAGGGCTGCTCAGAAGGACAGAAGAGAATTGGGATGAGAACTGTAGTTTTTCAAGAGAGCATAATTTAGATACCTGCATTTACTCCTGATTTTTGCCAGCCTCCAGGCAAATACTCATGCACATCCCAGAGATGTGAGATCACATTCCAAAGATGCTGTTGTCCAAGACTTCCTGGAAAATTTCAGCTCATCCACACTCAGAGTACAGAGGTTTGAAATTGAGGGACTCAGAGCGGTGTCAAAACACGCCTCCTCTCTTGAAAGCCGTGGAGACCTGCTCCCAACTCTGCTGCAGGCCCACATGTGCATCTGCTCAGCTACATCCCAAACCCCAGGGGTTTTGGGCATTCTGGGGCTGGACTGGCCAGTGGTGCTGGTTCAGCAGCTGCTGCAGGAGTGACCCAGGCACTTTCTAGGTAGGTGCAGGATCTCCTGACAACAGGGCAGGCAGGACAGTCAAAGCCCAAACAGAGCTCAAGCCCAAACAAATCCTCCTCTCTGTTATCTTGAAACTTCAATCAGATGCTATTAGCCATCACTAAAGAACAATACTCTACATGATAAAGCAGCCTGAAAGAAAGAAATTCTTTTAACACTGACGTGGAACAACTTTAAAAGAGCTGCATTTCCTTCCCATTATCACTGACAGAACCAGATGTCTACAGGTTGAAGAACAGTGATGAAAAATGAGCTGAGTCTTGCAGTTAGTTTAACAATCTGTCAAAAGCAGAATATGCACAGCCAGAGCAAACTGATCTCCCCTGTGAGCAGCGCTGGCACCAAAACTTCTTTCCTCAAGGTGTAACCCATGGCAATCAGAGGGGCAAGAACCTCTGGAGCTGCTATCCTCCCTGCAGGAGACTTGCCAAACCCCACACCTAACATATCATATAGAACATTAAAAACTCACCAGTGTTGCTGGACATGGTTCTTGTCAGAGTTTCTACCAAGATACTTGCGATGCCAGCAGCTTCCAAGCTCCTAAGTAGTCTCTGCCACTTCTCTGAGTGTGGAGAAGGAAGACCGGCTGCCCCTTTTATCTATGTCTTGCTCTGAGGTGTCAGCACGTCCACTGCCAAGGCGTGGTGTTTCGAGAAAGGAAGTCCCCGTGGAAAAAAAATAAAAAGACTACAATTCCCTCTGCACATAGTCAGACCCTGAAAAACAGCGAAACTTAAATCCTGGCTCACATGGAAGGTGAATTTGCACAATCAGATGACAAGTGGACAGACCCTTCACTGACAAACAGTAAAATCACGGGCTACGTGAGTAAGACTTCACCTATGCCCTAATATCCAGGTCACCAGGACTGCAACTCCAGGGCTAACTTTACAAGGAAGCCCACAAATATTTAATCCTTAGGAGAACAGAGTTCCCCATTAGGACCAGTCTAACATTCTTTTAAGTTAATGAGGTTTTTGTCATCACATTTGGGACAGAAATACTTGGAGCTGTGGGCTAAAATCCAGCATTTACACATGTGGGTTGAAAAGCTGAAGGATCCTAGCACTGGCCCCCTCCCCACAGGATGAGGTGGATGTCAAGGGAGGTAGCACAGTGGGAGCACTGAGTGGGAAAGAGGAGAATCAGGCTATGCTCAGGAAGAGAAAGAAATGTGGTGGAAAAGGAGTTGTTTGCTGGCTGCTCTTCACTGACAACCCTGCCAAAGATTTCTGCCTTGGTTGAACCCCACATGTCCCATTGCTACCCTGATCCTCAGGGTGACCAAAGATGGAGAGATGAGTCTACACCACAGAGAGGAGAACTCGTGGTATCCAGGTCACCAGTGACATGGGCACAGTGTCCAGAAAGACATACAAACATCCCCAGGCACTCAGAAACCTACAGGTGGCTCAGCTGTAGGAGCAGCCTCAGCCTTCTGATGCCTCCCTTAATGGGAGCAGCCCAGGGTTCAGCGAGGTAGAATTCTGTTTGCAAGGCTGCCACATCTAAATGTAGCTTCTTCCTAAAGAGGATCTCCCTGTGGAAGCCTTCAAAGGCACCGACTTTTCTCCACTGGTTTAGGTAAGTAGGTATTTCCTCTAGGAGCACTGTTTCCCTTGGTACAAATGAGGAGCTGAGTTAGCAGATGCCACCCTCCGAGCATGTCACTGCTTGCTGGCAAAGTGTATGTTGGATGTCCTTACTTGGGAGCATGACTAGGGCACCACAGGGCACCGAGGGTTCAGCACACATCCATAATCTCGCAGGACATCTGCAGGAACATCTGAACCACCAATGTTCTTAGCAGATGGAGCATCACTCACCATTCAGCACCAGACAATGCACTGGCAGCTGCATATTTCACTACTGACAAGAACACTGCAGCCCTGATTTACCTTTCTGTGCTGCTTTTATTCTGCATTTCCTTCCTCCTAGAGGGTGAAAGACATTTTTGTTTCGAAGCAGTATGGGATGAAGTAAAGTATACATGGAATGTCAGTACAACAACATAACCATTAATGCATGTAATCTGAACATTTATGATGTATCTTATTGGTTTCCACCTAACTGGATCCACATCAGTAGAAATCACTGACAGTAGCTTCCTGATCCAGTCTCAACCTGTTTTATACATCATTCTATGCTTGATTGGAGGCATCTTAAATTGTGTTGACACGATAGTCCTGCAGCAAAATTACAGATCTTTGCAAACAGGAACTGATTTTTGTTGGTAGCACTTTGCTTCTGAAAAAAAATTTTCTGGATGTGTGCTGGAAGGTGAGCAAGGGAAGCAGGGCATGTATTCACCTGGGACAGTCATACTTCCACTCCCGTGGAGTTTTGCAAAACTTTGATTTCAACAGTGTGCATGGCCTGACCCACGCTTTAAACCTCAGAGTTCGAGGAAAGATCGTAAAAATTACATGGGTGTGGGTTCTGCCCTGCCAGGAACCTACTCCATCTTGGAAGGCAGCTGACCTTTTTCTTGGGGTGGGGGTTGGCCACTGGGGCATGGTTTCAGTTCTCCTTTTGCTTTGTGCAGCTGCTGATCTAGCCCATTCCCATTATCTTTCTCTCCACACTGGCAGTATCTCAACTCAACAATGCTGGCACAACATGGTACCACACTCCCAACACAACCTTCCGCCCCTGGCTCGTACCAGCTTGCCCTGCCAGGAAAGGCCATTGAACTCTAATACTTTCCAAGCATTGTTGGCAAGGTCCAAGAAGAGGAATTTCAGCTTGAACTTACAAGAATGTTTTTAAGAGATGTGTTTTCAAATTTTTCATGTTATCAGCAGGTGATCTCTGTCTTTTTACAGGCAAACCTCCTTCTGTTTTTGCCGGTTGGAGTGACTGGCTATGGTTCAGCACCATGGCTTTTTTCTTCTTGGTGAAGCAGTGAAAAATACCAGCCCATTTTAATTTCATTTTTTTTACCCCCAAACAGTTATAACAGTTAATCACTTCAAATTGTCTCATAAAACTATATTCTTTTAATTAACAATAGCAGGAGATTTTTTTTTCCCACAGGAAATCTCCCTATTCCCACTAATTTCAGCAACTCACTTCCCAGTTTGCAAAATAAGACAACAGAGGTGGTCAGCCTTATCTGCATCTGTCTGTTGTAAGGTCACCTAATTAGCTGGCACAAGAAGGTAATAAAATACAAACAAATAAAATAAAATTCCTCAGTGGCTGCTCCCCTATTTACAAGCTTGCCCTTTGTCTCAGGTTCTGTTTATTTTGTGTATCAAAAATGACAAAACAAGTCAAACTTCCAGAGCATGACCACAGGTATTGCTGTTAAGCAGGAAAGACAAATCCTTAGCTTTACATTTTCATTCATTTGCATCCCCATGAGAAGCTGCCTTTTATGACAGCAATTTACTGAGCTATATTTTTTATAAACACCTGAGGCTTCAAGTTGCTTTTGTTGTGTCGGGGTTTTTTCTATGTCTAGTCAGAGTAACACTCAAAATAAATAACAGATCAAAAGCAGCACAGGTTTCCTTTTCGGCACTCTGGAAAGGTGAACTCATCCTCTCCGCTCTCCCGTGGGGTTGCTCTGAGGTGTCAGAGGGTGAGCAGTGCATCTGGCATGGTAGACATGGACACAGCCCCTGTCTGGGTCCGGAGGGGCACCACAGGGAGAAGATGTCCTCCACTGACCACAGCAGGACTGCTCCCACCTGCACCACCTTGTAGATGTTGAGTCCTGCCTGAATCACAGCCTAGGGAATGATAAGTAGTAAGAAATCTTGGGAGTGTCAAAGACAAAAAAAGCACAGATAGAGAACAGCTGAGGATCTGTTCCATCTCTTTTGAGCTGGATTTGAGGTGCTACGTTGGTCCTGATCTCACAATTTTATTAAGCTATACTTCAGTCTTTAGGAATATCCTAGCATTGAGACACATCACATCCACACAGTGATCCTGATGTGCCAGTGCTGCTGTTACTCTGAAAGGAGCATTGATTTGATCAATTCTCTCTCACATACTTCAACCATGGACCATGACAGTGGTCTGTGCCTATAGGGCATCCCATCTATCCAGCAGGCAAATTCACTTCTCATCCGACATGAGACAACTTGTGGTAGGCATTTGGACGTCAGGGATTGATGCAAGATGGCCAAGCCCAGATCTTAACTGATTCCAAGTCATCTGGCCCCAGATACCTGGTAATGAGTTTCTCAGAGGCAAATACCAGAGAAGTGATTGATGCCAGTATAATTATAATGGAAATTCCACTGTTTCATAGTATCGTGAAATCATAGAATAGCCTGAGTTGTAAGGGACACACAAGATTCATGGAAGCCCAACTCATTCCTTCCAACTTAACACTTAAAGAGGATTTTTGGATCTAAGTTAGGGATATAGGTGACTGGCTTTGGGCATTCACCTGCAGAAGGAATGAAAACTGTGCCCAACCCAGCACCACCCAAGGGCTCTGCTCCTGAAGAAGGCAAAGAGAGAGATCAAACAGTGACCATACTTCCACATTTATCAAACATAGACTTATGGCTACTCAGGCAAAATACTCTCCCTGCCCTGAAGGAGAAATTCTGTGTGCCCGAAAATGGAGGTTTTGGGACACTGACTAAAGAGAGAGCTGCTTTAAGAGCAAGCCAAAATGCTATGACGTTAAAATATTTTTTAAGATCCCTTTCCTGGCTAAGGTGCAGAAGGCAAAGTTGCAATATTAGTCTAGATATGTGGAGCAACAACATGTGAAGATTGAACCTGGAATTTCAGTACAATGACTTCTTGATCCTCAGTTCTAGTACAACTGTTGCACTGGAAACACTGAAATACACATGCTCTAGTGCCAAGATATTATGTATTATTCTAGAACAACTCAGAATGAGGTACTTCTGCTTCTTGGCAAAATACTTTAGAATTTTGTGCAATAAATTACAAAGAAAGATATCCATTATGTCACCTTTTCCATACAGTAGCTTTTTAAAAAATATTTGCCCACTTTTTGAAGCTGGTGAGCCAGCCAGCCTCTGCTGCTTCCTGCAGGCAGGAGTTCCCCAGCCAAATGACACACTGTAAAAAGAGGAAGCTCCTCTGGCTTTGATGCTTGCTGGCTTCTCTTGTGGTCCCCATCCTCATGGCAGAGACATCAGTTGACAGCTTACTTTCTCCATTATTCCAGTTTACTTTCTCCATGCAACTCAAGGCCTTCCCAGCCCCTCTTACAAAGCACCACAAGTCTCTTCTGCAGTGCGAATGGCCCTAGCCTGCTAACTCCCTACTCACACCTTCATCCCATCCAAAGACCTAAGATGGGGAGAAGGCCCCCCTTCACCATGCCATCCCACAACCTACAGTGTGTGTTTGGAAAGGGTTCAGCAAGGTGGGTGTAGTTATTCCAGGGCTGTAACCACCCTACTGCCACTGACCCATGAACTTGCTTGCATATATGACCACACTGACTGATTGCAGTGTGAACACATACCCACAGCCTACACCTAAAGCAAACAATATGAAAAGGCAG
This sequence comes from Pycnonotus jocosus, assembly GCA_013400435.1. Lineage (NCBI taxonomy): Eukaryota > Metazoa > Chordata > Aves > Passeriformes > Pycnonotidae > Pycnonotus > Pycnonotus jocosus. The sequence continues at coordinate 519,801 of VWYP01023826.1, forward strand.
GAGGAAAAATAGAGCAAAAGAGGGCTGCAAAAATAAATGGTAAGGGCAAGGAAATCGACAGCATAAATATTGAATCAGGGATAAAATAGTTTATCCATGTATTAAAAACAGCTCCAGCAAACAAGGAAAATACTGAAAAAATACCTTCCCACCTACAGGATATGTGTTTGGTTGCAAATGTCTTAGTGAGAAAACAGAAACTTGCATGCTGGTGTCTTCGAGTAACATTTCTTTCTGCAGGGGAGGTGTAGCAGCTTCTCCCACCTGTCTGTGTGGGTGTGTGTCTATATCCATCAAGATGTACATGGTCTACAGACTACAGGTCACAGTGAGCCACGCCGCATTCCCGCCAGCCAGCACTGCCACTGAAATTGTCACGTGGTGGGAAGGGAGAAACTTCCTAGACCAAGGTCTGCAGGGAGGAGATGGTCCCACACAGTGCTGGGGATCTGGTGCATGTGCTGCACCAGAGCAGACCAAAGCCACAGCAGGTGCAAAGGTTTTGTCCCACCCCTGAACGCATCTGACAAGTGGCAATCTCCAGCTATGGTGGGACTGACTGAGCCCAGGGATCCGTGGCTATGTGCCCTGAAAAGCATCCAAGCCAGTGTACTCCCACCCAGCCCTCGTCACAGCATCCAGGCTATTGTCCTTCACAGCAGCTCATGATGCTCCACTCCATGACCACCAGAGTTTTCTAGGAAGCATTTTCATGCAACACTGGTTCCTGGCAGAATCGTGCTTGTGATTGCCTAACTCCAGAGTCCTGAAGGGAACAAGTCACTTAAATTACCTCGCAAGTGGATGAGGAAACAGTCAACTGGCAGTGGAAAATGTATTTATAATGCCTCATCCTTCCCTGGGGCCCTGCTCATTTCTCCCTAAGTGTTGCCTTAATTTACTGAAAGCAATTATGGTTGAAGTCCTGGCTGCTGTTCAGACATTGCACACTGCAGGTCACAGTGCCAAGCAGAGCTGTCCAACTCTCACCTCTCGCTGCAAAACCAGAGATGCCCTGCTTGTGCCAAGGGAGGACCTGAGCTGCTCACATGGCTGAGCCCCAGCCCTGACTCTCACAGGCTCACAGTGACCTCTGAGCCAAGCAAGACTGAGCAACAGGTTCAAAATGTACAAAAAGTGGTAGCATCATCTACAGCGCCCCACCTTCTACCACTCTTTGCAGCCCTTCCCTCTCGCTTATTTCCATTGTCATGGATTCATCCCCTCAGGGTGCAGTGGAGCTTCTGTGTTGTGCAAAACCTGTGCAGGGCTAAGCAGGGTGTGCATCATCTCCCCCCAGCAAAATGGGAGTGGGAGGCCCCACCCAGGAGCTCCCCAGCCTTTAGCCCAGCACCAGCAATCCCTCAGGACTTCAAGGGCATGAAGGGAGCTGCTTAGGGAATCTTGGCAATTAGTACAGCCACACACAGACACACTTCCTTAAATCTCAAAAGAAAATTGAAACAACTAATGATGTATTAAACAGTCAGAAACCAAAAATCTTCATTGGAAAGTGAATAGCATGGCTGGCTGATTGGCTGCTCCCAGGGCAAACAGTCTCCTGTGTATGCCAAGTGCTGCTACTGGCCATGGGTCACTGTGGTGCTGCATGCAGCCACGGGACAAAGTAACACAAGGTCCAAGATTCCCAGTCATCCCTCTGGGTACCCCATGCTGGGATGCTGCAGCTGGTCAGCACTGCCCAGCCCTGGGAGCCATCATTAACATTGCACCCACCTGGCTATCCCCTCAACCAGCAAAGGCTCAGATTCACAAAGCACTTCGCTAGTGTGGAGTCCTTCTCCGATAAACTTGTTTTCAGGTTATGAATGCACCTGCAAGTGTCTATTATGGTTTCTGTGGTTTGAGTACAAGCCTCTGGCAGCCTAGGTCTGCATGGCACCTCAAGGAGGAACCTCCTTTCTGTGGCACAGCAGGATTTAATGGGAAGTGCTAAACATGGAGGCAGAAGGTCAAACCAGTTTCCAATTATAGATGGTGGTGATCATGAAATTGGCCCCTAGGTCACAGGAAATCCATCTGTCTGCCCAGATGGGATGGTCACTAACACTAGATTGAGTCACTTGAGGTTTTGTCTAGCTGAGTCTTGAAAACCTCCATGGACAGAGATTCTGCTGCCTGTATAAGCAACTAACCTCCTAGTGACATTTCTTCCCCTGATGGCCAGCTTGAAAGACAGAACCTGTGCCTACTGCCTTGTTTAGTACTGGCCGTTTCTATGCTGCCTCTTTAACTCCTTTCCAAGGCTAATTGGGTCAGCCTGAGCTTTTGTTGTCTCCAACATGCCCACATCCCTCAGCCTCTCCTCCTAGGCCCCTGTCATCGTGGAATCCTTGAGCCAGACCAGTTTCCTACATCCCTCTTCAATTTGGGGGTCCAGCACTGGAAAAAACACTCCAGGTAGAACCATTGACTATGTCAGGACTCTGAGAGCACCACTGACTGACTGAGCCCTGCCCAACCCACAGGGCTTCCCCCTCCACCCTGCCTATGGCCCAGGACCCCATTTCAGACTTTACAAGCAAGTTGCTGAGCTTTGTTTTTTGGTGTTAAAGTATCTAGAAAAAGACTTGCCTTAGAAAGGGCACTGAAACACCCAGCCAAACAACCATCTGCCTAAAGCTAGAAGGTGTTGTTTTACAGTCTAAAGTACTTTGTTCTGTCTTTAGAAAGGACAACATTTTCAGGAATGTTGTCTTCTTCAATCCTTTCCATTAAGTCACATGGTACGCACTTGATTTTTTTTAGGGGCAAAGCTGTGGTTCTCCTGGAAAGGCTTTTACCACTGACCTGAGCTCACCCCAGATTTTTCTCCAAGACCAGGTGAGCTGCAGGCACCACACCACTTGCTGTGGCTAAGTGCCTGTATTGAGCAACTTCCCTCTGCACCTCTCAGTTCCCCAAAATGAAGGTTTGCTGCTGCTGCTCTTCTGCAGAAGAGCACCCCGAACATGTCAGGATTACTACACATTTCTCCCTAATTTCGTGTTCTTTTCTGTGCCAGACAAGGTCAGAGCCACTCTTCTAGCATGTTGTGTCACAAGACTTCCTTTTTTGAAAATACCCCACTGCCCGCAAGGTCGTGTAATTATGTGTGTGTGTGGGACACTCTTGCAATGTGATCATTTAAGGTCTCTGAAGGGTCAACAGAGGGCACTGAGTCAAATTCCTCAAAAATTTTGAATATACCAAACTCAGCAGAACAGTCTCCTGAACTTATTTATTGCATCTACTTCAAATAATTATTACCTGGGCAAACATACCATCCTTCAAGTGATTTCAATATATGCTGTGACTGAGATGCTGTACAAACTTTCAGTGACTCCTTGTCAATGACAACAGGGACATTTAAAAGTTTTTATGTATATTTCCTTATCTAATCAGTCAAATTATGGTTTAAGGTTCAACTGAAACTATTATTTGGCTTTGTTCCTTGTAAAGGCATATGAGACATTGTTTACTTTAGAATACAATACTCCTGGACCTTGTTTATACAACAGATTTTTCTAATGCTTCCCACAATTAATTCAAGTATTCTTATTTGAATCTTCCTCAGTGTCTTTGTGAGCCTTCCTGTTAACCATCCACCTGCTGCTTCTCCTCTTTAATGAAATGATGTGGCCATGCCTGATGATCAACAAGATGCTGAAAAACTAAGCATTGTGTTTGACAATGAGAGGTAGGTGCAGGAAAGCCAGCACTTGGGAAGTGACATGAAATGATTTGTGCTGAAAGGGACCTTAAAGATGATCTAGTTCCAAACACCCTGCCAGGAGCAGGGACATCTTCCACTAGACCAGGCTGCTCAGAGTCCCATCCAACCTGGCCTTGAATAGTGCCAGGGATAGGGCACCCACAGCTTCTCTGGGAAACCTGCTCCAGAAGATTTCTTTCCATCTATCTAACCTAAATTTCCCTTCTTACAGTTTGTACTCATTATTCCTCATCCTATCACTGCAGTTCCTGATGAAGAGTCCCTCTCTGGCCTCCCTGTAGGCCCCCTTCATACACTGGAAGGTTGCTATGAGGTCTCCATGCAACCTCCACTTCCCCAGGTTGAACAGCCCCAATGCTCTCAGCCTGCTTTCACAGGGCAGGTGCCTCAGTCCTCTGAAAAATTTTGTGGCCTCTTGGACTTGCTCCAACAGCTGCATGTTCTTCCTATGTCAGGGGCATCAGAGCTGCATGCAGCACCACAGGTGGGGTCTCATGAGAGCAGAGCGGCCACGCTCCTTTAGATGCAGCCCGGGATTTGTTTGGCTTTCTGGGCTGGCAGCCCACACTGCTGGCTCACGTTGAGTTTCTGGTCAGCCACCACCCGTAAGTCCTTCTCCACAAGGTTGCTTGTTGGCAGTCATGTCTCTGCCCAACTTGTAGGTGTGCCTGAGATCAAATCCATGTCTCCAATTTAGAGGCAAGGATGTCATGCATGAAAGTCTAATGCTTTGCACAAGCGCAGGTAGAAAATGACCATAGATACAGCACTGTTTCTGTGAGATGTGCACACAGAAGTGTATTTTTGCTGGAACTGAGTGGAAACATATGCCCAAAACTCTTCTCTAATAATACCTCGCCTCAACTGAGCAAAAAATCCATGCAAGCACACTGCTGTAGTTCCCACATAATAGTAACCCACCTTCTGCCCCAGTAAACCAAAGTCTTGGAGCTGGCCATGATCTTCAGCCACTTTACAAGGTCCACCACATCTGAACCACTGACTTGTCAAACACAGCTCATTCGTTAGTCTCACATTGCCTTTTTTTTTGTGTGTGGTCTAAAATATCTGTAAATAAAAAAATTCAGCTATTGAGCTTTGGACACAATTTTATTTTGGAAATCCCCCCCCCCCTTTTTTTTTAATTACCTTCAGCCACATTTTGGATGATCCCACATGGATGGTTTATCAGAAGTGCCACTGCTTTGACACACAGTGATTCCAGTTTTTCTTGTAGCCCTGGCCCTATTGGCAGATGTGGCCAAACTCTGTGTACACAAGAGAGGTGGGATTCTGCCATAAAATGAACCCTGCTTGGCAATCTTTTCTTCCCATGGGAATTGGAGGAAAACTTACTTCTGTTCCCACCTTCAAGTATTTATGAGAGAATTTACAGGCCTGGTTCACATTCATCTGCCCTAAAGTGAGCATCACCAAGTAAAGTGCTGCTCACACCTTCTGCACACCTTCCACTTCCAAACGAACACCTTCTAAACCTTGACCTCCAACAATGACCGTAATAAAGAAATGTCAGCTTTGAGATAGCCCAGGTTAAAAAGCTTTCCAAATGGTTTATTAGGAAATGGGACAACAGCCAAATTAACCAGAGACCTGGTCCTTCTACTGCTGTTTGCACAAAGGTAGCCATGGCTTACAGCTGGCTGAGGGCTAGTAACAAGTGCAAATAAATCCGGCTTCATTAATTTTCCATCATGTATGAAGATTCAAGGACACCTGATGTACTAGAAATGCACGGTTCCTGGCTGTCAGGTCTGCAGACCTATGAGGGATGCTGGGTCCCTGTGTCAGGTCTCAGCTTCCCAGGCAACTGGATGTGAACCACCCTCCCACTGCTGCCACCCAGAGCACTCTGCCCTCTCCCCCACCAGATATGCAGGTCCCCTCTTTGATGAGAAGACTTGAGAGCACACAGAGGGGAGAGGCAAAGGCTTTGCCCCCCTTGGGACATGGCTGCTGGATATGGTGAGCTGGAATGGCAGGGAATGGAGCAAACGGCTCTTGGCCTCTTTGGTGAGACAGTGACTCTTCTGAGTCAAAGAAGAAAAAGGAACAAACCCAAATCCAGTGGCATTTCCATCCACAGGTCTATTTTACACTTGCCATGGCACAGATCCACCAGTCATAACAGACCTGACAGGTTCTGATACAGACGCTCACAGAAATGTGTCCTTAGGTTTTCTGCACATGCCACAATCGTGACTCACCTTCTGTCCTTACAAGATGACAGAGACAACCTGGCAAGCCCAGAGCAAACAAGTGATATCACGAGCATGATGCATACATTTATAGGCACCATTATATTTCTTAATTAGGATTCCAACTGAAGAATTTCCAAGGAAAAAAAAAAAGGAAGTGGGCAGGGGAATGAAGCCGATACCTTGCAAATGATGATTCGTGACACATTCACCAAATTGACACCTGAACATGGAGTAATCACTGATGCAAAATTTAGCAGATACCTGGAGACCAGTGATCTGGTTGACATGAAAGAGAATAAGTTAGGTGAAACAGAGAATTGGAACAAGCATCATCCAGCGGTGTAGAAAAAAAATGGCTTGAGAAACTCCCTTTTATCAAACATTAAAGCAATTGTCAGCTTGAGTGGGGATGGGGGTATGTTGAACATGGACACTCCAAGTGAAAGCAGGTTGCCTGTTGAATTGCCCCAAAATTAGTTTGACCTACACAAAGCAGGAATGGTGATCAAAACACTATTCTGAGTAAAGGTTTAAAGGAAAGAGCAGCAACCTCACAGTGAGTAACATGTTAGGAATGGGTAAGTGAAAATTCTAGATGTCAGATACAAATGGCAAGTTAAAAGGTGTATGGGACCGATAGAGGAAGCTGATGGAATTAAAGAAAGTCTCCACAACCTTACAGGTAGCAGTGTGCACAGAATAATTTCAAGAGACAGAAAGTTAGGAACAGCAGAGCAGAAACTCTGCATCACCATGTAATTCTGATTGCTTCTCTATTTTGGGATAGGCCCTTTCATGGAAAAATACTGATGCACAAGCACCTTCCACAGCCACCATGTTTACTTTCAGCATTCCCCAAAACGGGAAAGCTCCACAGCCACAGGGTGTGAAGAGGAGGAGTGGCTGATGGCCTCTGGCTCTGATTTTCACAGTACTGACTCAGAGTTGACCAGCTCCCTCCAAGGCTGTCACTGCCACCACACCACCACCAGGAAAGATGTGACCAACGTGATTTTGCAAGTCAGCAGTTTGCAGTGGGCAGGGGTTAGCAGCTCGGTGGCTGATGTGTTCAGAGGCTGGTGGAGACTGGGGATGTTGTCATGAGACAGGCTGGAGAGGGTGGCATGGCACTGTGACCCCTCCAGCAGCTGTCATGCCTTCTTCTCCGCTGGGACCTGCACCAGCTGGGGTGCAGCCGTGTGCAGCAGCATGAGCCCGCAGACTGTCATGGCCAGGCCGACCCACCACAGAGGTGTCCACGTCTCCCCAAAGAGCAATTTTCCCAGGATAGCCTGAAGGAAAAGAGAGACACAAAGCTTTGTTGGGCCAAGCTGCTCCAAGGCTTCTTGTGCTGCTAGAGGTGTGAGGACTTCTGGGAAAGACAGCCCTGGAAAAAACGTGGTTGAGGAAACTCCTACTGGGATGACTAATAGGAATGGCTGCTGAAGGTGATGTTGGAGATGACCAATTCCACCATCAGCCTGGAAGCACAGCCATATTGTGGTCTCAAAGCAGGATTTGGTAGATGTGCAATGTGCTTTGCTGTCTTCCTAGCACTTCTCAGAAGACAAATCTCCCACTGACTTGGCATTTATTATTACTGTCGATTATTGGACACCACTATGAGCTGTCTGCCAGCTGGAGCTGGAGAAACAAGGTGGATTGCTGCCAAGAATGAAAAGCAAGTGGAAAAAACTTGTGGGTCAAAGACTCTTGCTTGTCACTAGAGGTGATGCATCTTCACACTCAGCTAGGGCGACTCTGGCTTGTCACAGGTGAGGTGCTGGAAAGGAAAAGGAAAATGAAGCAAAGCTCCAGCTCCCACTGGCAATTAGAAAAGTTCAGTAGATTGTATTGCTGCTGCAAGGCATCGTGCTGGGATGCAGCACCCTTTCCTCCTGCGCTACCCAGGAAAGTTCCACTACCTCTGCTGTGAACAACTGTCAGAGCAGCTGAGGCCTGACACAAACATTTCACATCTGCCTGTAACTCTCCCTTTGTGGCCAGCGATGCTGGTTTCACTGGGAAATGAGCTACAACCAGCGTGGGCATTCCCACCTTGCTGTGCTCCTCAGGCTTCAGCATCTGGGGAAGGGGTCTACTCACCGAAGAGATGAAGTTGGAGGCTGTCGTTGTCACAGAGGCAGCAGCTGAGGAGGAGGAGAGTCGTAAGGCTTTTGTGAAGACTGTCCACATCACTGCATTGCACACGAACACCAGGCCAGCACAGCTGAGGCGAAGCAACACTGGGAGCTGCAGGACAAAACAGAAAACTCTGCATTTTCACTCTCCATTTATTTATTCAACTTCAATAATTCATGGACACTTTGGAGCCATACCTAATGGTGTGGGCTTTTAAAAGTGAATTACAGCTGGTATTACATGAAGATGAATGTATTAAATCACAGAAGGAAAAGGAAATGAGGAAACAGCTATGGACAGACCATGAGCCTGCCATGTCCTGCTGCAAGCCCAGCCTCACGCTACAAGCTGAGAAATGCTGGCTTAATGTGCAGCAGCTACCATGCCAGACACCAATCTACAGAAAGCTCTCCAGCTCACAATGTGGCACCACACACAATGCCCATAAAATGCCCTCCACTTATCACCACCTTGTGATGTATGGAAAAGGGTCATATTCAGTCTGACAAACACCAGAGATGCACATGCTGGCACTGTGTGTGCTCCAGAACCCAACCGTTGTGAATGTGAACCAAGACCTGGGTGGTCCCAAAGACCAGGCCTGCCCTACTGCTGCAGCGAGGGTAGAGCAGAATCTCTGGGAGGAAAAGAAGAGCTGAGTGGCTTCATGCCTTGTTTTGCACACTCATTGGAGAGTAATGAGGTTTACTGATGGGTCTCTGTTCTAGCATTTAGTAGCAATAAAAACAATTCTGAATTTAAGAGCTGCAAGAAAGATGTCTCTCCTTAGGCAACCTGAACAGATGTTAACTGCCTCAGTCTGCAAAAAAAGGCACAGTTGTACCTAAAAAGCCAGCACTATTCACAGTGCCCCCCACACCTTCCTAGTTTAAGCAGCTGAGGCCATCTCCCCAGCCCCTGCATACCATGCAGTTGATGTGAAGACACCAAGGGAGATCACGGGCAGGCAGATCACAACTCTCACAAACAGGGACAAGTGAAAGCAAAGCTCTGTCTAAGCCTGTAGCAATCACAGCTTCATAGCCTGTCACCTTTCAGTCCATGGTGGGATCCATCTTGAGGCAGACAGAAATACAGGTTTGAAGCCACCAACAAGTACAGCTCAGAGGTGGCAACTGCCCTGTGGGAATGGCTGCAGTGTTCTCTCGCCAGCTGCTCGAATCAACAGCGTCCACCAATTGTTTCCTGCTCCCATTCATAAGAAGAAATTACTAATTGCAAGCAGTGGGGGAGCCCATAGTTTTCTGAAGCAAGTGATATGGCAAGTACAAAGTTCAAAGGGAAACAATCAAAGCAAATCCATGCTTGATGGCTGGCACAAGCTCTCCGAGGCTAATCCCACTCCAGTGAGGGATGGTGTAGGTGTGCGGCCTCATTTTGCCCCACTTGTGGCAAAGGTCTCCAACTTTTGCAACTGATCAGGGCAACAGTAAAGACTCAGAATGGCTCCCACCACTGAATCACTTTGTTTTCCCACTAACACCTTGGCAAACCCTGCGTGGATGGGTAAGACGGACAACCACATCCAGCTACTACTGTTCCTCTGAGGAAAAAACTTTGCTGTGTTAGGGCATACCACAGGATGGGGTTTGCCTCCCAGTGTCACCCTCTGCCTGTATGACCTGGCAGTTTTACTTTCCTCAGGGAAAAGGTGTGTGTACATCCACACACCTCTACTCCTGAGTAAGCAGACTTGGGAGTAGGGATGAGAGGGGAAAAGAAATCTGTGTTTCACCTAACTTGAGTGTATTTCTGGATCAGAAAGAAACCAGGCTGCTGAGGTAAAATAAAAAACCTTAAGAAATTTTGCTACTGCTTTCAACCATTGGTCCTAGGATGTAGAGGGATGGAGCCCAGGCTCTTCTCCACGGTCCATTTGGATATGACAAGAGGCAACAAGTAAAGTTTGGAACGAATTAAATCTGTTACGAGGAAAAGCAAAGGTGATCAAGCACTGGAACAGAGCTCATGGGCTCTCCAACTTTCTAAGTACTTAAAACTTAACTGAAGGTCACTTGTAAGTAGAGGTTGAGAGGTTGAGAGAGACCTCCAGAGATCTTGCCAGACTTGAGATAGTCTGAGACTACCAGTGGTGAAGCAAAGCTCCTTCCACCATCACAGCAACTATGACACCTTCAAAAGTGACCCACAACCCATGGCTTCTTCTCATCTCCTAATGCAGAGCCAGGGAAATCAGCTATGGGTGGCATATGCCCAGAAGGAAGGTTTATCAGAGAAAGGTCAAGTTCCTCGGTGCCCAGGGCAGCAGAGTGGTCATTGTAATGGATGCAGACAGAGAGACAGGAACATCCCCACATGTTGCCCACAAGGAAGCAGGGACATAAATTCCTCCCCTGCTAAGGCCTCAGCTGAGCCACCCCAGTGAGTCAAGGATTACTGTTCTGATTGCTTTTCTAAGCAAAGATTAATTTCAGTGTACATTTCAGATAATCCAGAATCACTCCTGAAGTGGCAGAAGTAATTTTAGATGACGACTGGCAGGGGAGCGGAGAAAGCAAAGAACTTTTGTTCAAGTGCAGTGACCCTTCCTGGTCAGGTCGCTCTCAGGCTGGGCCACCACAACACATCCTTCTGGCCAGGAAACCCACCCCTATGGGGCCATGGAGTATCCTGCTACTCTGCATCATCAGCTCTTAGAAGTGTCAATACGCTTTTTGCTGCTGTGTTCCATGCTGCACAAGTGATGGCTGCTGTTACACATATTGTGGGATTTCTGTAGCTCTTCCTCCAAAACAAAACCCTTTGAATCTCTGTTCCCTCATAGCTGCTCTTCAGAAATGCCTTTGCCACACGTGTGCAGGATTCAAAGGCAGCCCTCTGAAACACTTATTCATCTACAACCCTGTGCAATTTAAGCTACTAGAAAGATTTAGGGTTTTTTACACAAAACTTGGCTAGTTTTACAGCTAATCTGATCAATTTAATTAATAATTGTCACCCACAATGGACCTGCAAACTGAAAGAAATCAATCTGCCCAGAAAAGAGAAACAGTCACAGAATCACAGCATGGCTGAGGTTGAAAGTGACCACTGGAGGTCATCTGGCCCAAGCTCATCACTCCAGCAGACTGCCCAGGTCCGTGTCCAGACAGTATTTGAGTATCTCCAAGGATGGAGACTCTACCACATCCCTGGGCAATCTGGGCCAGTGCCTGGTCACCCTCACAGTGAAAAGGTGTTTCTGGATGTTCAGAGGGAACCACGTGTATTTCAGCATGTGCCCAATGCCTCTGGTCTGTTACTGGGCACCACTGGAATAAGCCTGGCTTCATCCTTTGTGCACCCTCCCTGCAATTATTTCTACATGTTGAAAAGATCCCCCTGAACCTTCTCTTCTCCAGGATGAACAGCCCCAGCTCTTTCAGTCTCTCCTCAGGAAAAAGATGCTCTGGTCTTTTCATCACCTTTATGACCCTTTGCTGGACTCTCTAGTAGCTCCATCTCTTTTCTGCAGTAGAGAGCTCAGAACTCGGCCCAAAACTCCAGGTGTGGCCTCATTAGAGCTAAGTAGAGGGGAAGGATCATCATCCTTGATCTTCTGGCAACACTTCACATCCAATGACATGACAATTTGTCATAGTATTTCAAAAGAAAAAAAAAAAAAAGCCCCCCTAAACAAATGGGAAATATTTTAATAAATTTCAACACAGCAAAATACTCAGAAAATATGCTGTCAGCATTTTCAGTAATTCCATGCTCTGCCATTTTGTCAGTACAGAGCACAGTTTGGGTATTTTTGGAATGGGGGGAAGAGTATCAGGATTTTATTTTTTTTAATTCTTCTTTCTACCACCCTTTCTGAGATAATCAGAAAGGATCAACAGGATTGGCAGGTACTGAGTTTTTGCCCTTTTAACTCTAATAATCACATGGGTCAATTTCTTTTTTTTCTTCCTGGTGCAAGGCTGGATTTGTTTCTGATCTAGTTTCCCCTGTGAGTTCCCTTTTGGATTTCAAATCCAAATATACATTTGCCACATGAGTAACAACCTATGCCTAAAAGAATCTCTCCAAAGTGCTTTTAGACACACGTATACTGCCTTCCTCCTCTCCCACTCACACACAACCTGGTGCCCGTCTCCACCTCTGCGTGGCTGTACCAGAGGTCACTCCTGGCAGTAAGGACACCATCTCTGAGCTGAAGGGCCAGCAATCCCGTGTAACCTCAAGTACATGGAGATATGTGAAACACGACCGAGATAAAGATCTTCACCAACGAACACCCGAAGAGAAGTACAGTGGAAATCAAGGACTCCACCTCTCTGCTCTGGTCAGGGCCGAACAGAGGAAGAACAAAAGGGAGAAGGGCGCTGCTATCAGCAGAACAGTGGGCTGAGAATAACCATTTGATGCTCAGTCATACTAACATCCTGCTTTAAAGTAACGCTGACGTAGAAGGGCTGCAAATGGGCTCCCACAGCTGGGCTTGGTTCCGGGCATTCCCCTACCACTCTTGTTCCCTGCACACCCGGCCGCCTCGCTGCGCTCTCCCCGCGGTTCACGTCGGCACCGCGCATTAGTCAGCCCCGCCAGGCTGGGCTCCCCCAGGGTGAGTCACGGCTCCGCTCCCCGACACCGCCCCCCTTTCCCTGAAAATCCAGGGCAGCCTCTGGGAGCGCCGGCGGAAAACCAGCGCGCTCCCTTGCCCTCCACCGCCGCCATGGGCAGCGCAAGCCCTGGCGCCGACCTCGGGGCGCCCAGCACCGCCTGCCTCCTTCCTTACCGGGCCGCCGGCCGCCTCCCCGCCCGGGCCCAGCGCCAGCTTCG
>VWYP01023826.1:532714-560774 GCA_013400435.1 Pycnonotus jocosus
TCCTGCTGGGCCACATACAACACAGAAAAAGGACAGAAGCCTCTGCCGACATGAAAATAGTCCAGAAACAGACAGGAAAGGAACACTTGTAAACCTAGAACATGGCAGTCAGAAACAAAAGCACCCTTGATGAATCCCTCTAGGCCCGTGTGCTTCTCATCCGTGCTAATTCTGTCCTCGACTCACCCCCACGCCTCTTTCCTTTAAGATCAGCTTTTTAGTTATATACTTCACATCTCAAGTGGGAACAAATCTGCAACTTAAAATTCATATGTAAGGTGGTGGAAATTCTTCTTCCCCTCAGCCAAGTAATGTAGAAAGTCATCAGTTAGATCCTGCTCTTTACCAGACACATCTTTCATCTTTATTCCTTTTGCCCCAGTGCTTGTGGTCAAAACCAGTGGTGCATGAATTAACCAGAAAACAGAACGGCAGGATGAGTGGCAGTAAAAAACCTCCTATTTTGATACTGCTGTAGAAATCAACATTTCGTGTTCCACTAAAAAACATTTCAGTTATTTGCAAGAAATATTTAAGTGCAATTAAATGAACTTATGCTGTACTCCTAAAATGTTCTGCATATTTTCACATCTTCTTTCCTAACATTTTTCACTTCTTTGATAAGAAAATGGTTACAAAATACTTAGAATTTCCTACAGTGCTAATACAGAACTCTAAGTCTATACTAACAGAAAAAAGGTTGGAAAAGCATTTTATTTGCAAATAAAGAAAGAACAGAAACCAAAGAAGTATTTATAGTACTATTTACAATCCTGTTACTAAATTCACATTTAGGTTTTATTGAACAAAGTTCAATATGAAAATTATTTTTAAGCAACCCAGGAAAATCATCCTATGTTTAACTAAAAAAATAAACACAAAGAAATTGTGCTTTTTGAATTTTGGCTCTGATGGACAACATGGCATTTCAGAAGAGGTAGGAACCTGAATAAAAGCACAAAAAGAGACAAAAATCCAGGTGTGTTCCCAGTAAGAAAGCTTTTCCTTGGCAAGGTACAGAAGTTTCAAGGAATTATCTACCCAGCATCTATACAAAATCAGTTTTTTAAATTGACAAATTACAAAAAGATGTTAAAATGTCATTGAAAGCTGCCCATAGAGCTGGAATAACAATCTTCACTCAGAGTTATTACCAGCAAAAAAAATCTGCAAACTAAAATAATTTGATTATTCCAGAACCACAGCAAAAGTCAAATTTGACAACTGACTTTTGCTTATTCTGTACACTTTAAAAATATGGCTCTGCAGTTTTATTTGGGTCATTACAGCTGATCATAATGTCTACAAATGTCACATTTTTTTGATTCTTTCAAAAAAGCGTTCTCAACTCGTAGCTTTTCAGTCTCCTGCAAAATAGAGAAAAAAACATGGGTATATTAAGTAAATAATCCTCACTTTTTTTTTAAAAAAAGTTTTTACACAAGCAATATCTAGAGTTGTTCCAAGTGTTTTATACACTATATACTTGAAATAAAATGGAGATCCTTGTCTGGGGCCTGTGAGGAGCCACTCCAGCCATGCCATACTCAGCTGCATAAAATCAAAGGTATCTCTGTTACTCTCCAACAGAAGAGCAGGAATTTTGTTTTTCATTTCAAAGCTTAGCTCTTTCCTATGTCAGGCCATTACTTCATCTGTAATCTACTCTGCAACTTACCTCTGTAAGTTTCGCATTATCTTTCTTCAGTTTCACAAGATACTGAATCTTCTGGTTTAGGTTTTGATGACCAAGTAATTTCCCATTCTCCTCAGCAAGCGAGTCAACTTGCTTCCTCAGCAATTCTATTTCCTGGAATAATAGATACATTGTGTGCCTCTTAGCAGTAGCCTTTCCTTCTCTTTTCAGAAGTAATAGCTCCTTAGACCTATTAACATGCTAACATTTCAGTTTGTTGTAAAATATGATGCAAGAGTTGGTTCATTCAGGAAATACATGTCTTATGTCTCCTTAAACACTATATTAGATCCTTCTAAAGGGCAAAAAAAAAGAGAACCATTTGATTTGTACTACTAAGTGATTTCTGTATCCAGACTTTCACTAGTGCAGAGGACATCACAAATACAACTAAACTGCAAAACAAAACAGCTGTACCTCTGCTAAATAAGATTTTCCTGTGAAGATGACAAAAAAAAATACATATATGTAACCTTTTCTGTCCTGTCTCTTTCTTCATATGCTTCCTCCAGTTTTGATCTAATTTCTTCTTTCTCATTAAATGCTTTGAGCTCCAAAGTCCTTGTTCGTTCCATCTCCAGAGTCATTTCATGACAGGTTTTCTCTTGGATTCTGAGGATATTTTTTGTTTCTTCTAATCTGCCAATATAAAAGAATCATAGAACATTAAAAACCAACATAAATGTCATACAACTGAATTACTAAGTCAGTCTTGGACATGGAGGGAGGCTCCTTTATTTGCCTTAGAATTTAGTGCTAAAGAAAGGAAAATTTTCATTCTGCTTCACAGTTACTGTGTTTGATGCTATCAACTAGGCAGTGTTTTGGAGCTGCTCTCCTCTTTGGGAATTGTGCTGTTTGCAATCCAAGATATACAACTCCACTCATGATTGAAAACAGAAGCTTCGCCTACAAGAACATTTTGATTAAATTCACTTAAGGAATGTCAAATTTCCAGCTAAATTCAGCTGCTCTTCAGGTTTCCTCTAAAATGCTTGTTTGTCTGAGGCTTTCCCCCCAACAGCCTCATTGCTTGAAAACATCTCTGAGCAGTTCAGATGGTCTGAGCCTGTTTGGTTGGCCTGGTAACAGAATGAGTGCTATTCTATCTTTGGATAGAATTAAAAGATTTTCAGCAGATGAGGTTGCAGGATATTAAACTATGCCTGTCTACTGTTTCTATGGACTTGAGTGATTTTGCAGATGAATTAAAATATTGCATACATTAAATTTTTGTTGTCAGTTTTGTTTTACTGAAGTGTGGTGTTTAAGACCTGCTCTGTGAACAGTATTCATTTGCTGCATTTGTCAAGATATTTTCTTGATGAGTATTTTCCCTCTTTGTCCATCAGTTGCTTGTATGACACATTGTAGCACTGTTATAAAGTGTGTTTTGGAGACCAGACAGGAACGCAAAGTTAGTGCATCAAACAGCAAAATAATCTTTAATTTTCAGACTATGGTTTCTGGAAAATTTAATGTAAGTTACTTTTGAAATGACTGTGTATAAGAACTATCTTCCTCCTTAAAAGAAGTTACTTACATAGAAAGCATTCCATTAAATGTAAATAACTCACATTAGGAGATTCAGCCACAATAAATCCTGAAGCAATACAAATTAGGAAAAGAACAGCAGAACAAACCTTTTCAAACTAATTTTTATCTACTGATTCAGTATTTTCTTTCTTTGCTATTATCCATCCAAGGTCCACAGCACTTGAATTTTGAGGACTACTTGCCCAATAGTGCAAACACAATTTAGAAATCCTCTAATAATAAACATTTTTCATCTTTCAAGCTGAACCACAGGCACTTAAACAACTAACATAAAACCCAAATAATTACATTATGTTAAAAATTATAAAACATTTATAACAGAAATAAAGAAATTAACAGTATTTCAATTTAATTTGAAAAGGAATGCAATTAGAATTCACTGCATATAGATAACTAAGCAATTAAAAACATCCTTTCCAATTTAAGTTTTTAAGCCCTTAAATATTGTCCTGATATAATGCTATGTAGTAATAGGTGCTACTACCACCTACTGATGAGAAAGACTAAGAACTCAAGGTATCTTGCAGAAGTGTAAACACTTCCAAATTATGTCTTTTGTCATTAAATTAGTTTAATACTAGTTTCCAGTTCAAGGAACAATAGTTAGACTTACTCTGCTTTGATTTTCAGCATTTCTTCCACTGCTTTATTCTGTAAAAGTTCAAAAACATTACATGTAGTCTTAATGTTTAATATACACACATATAGATGTTTAAAAATATCTGTCAATTAATGTTAACTTGTTCCAGATCATCCTACTATCTAGTAGTTCACATCTCTAATATTCACTTTAGAGTTCATCTCTTTACTGTAGGCACTTATTTCTCATCTCATGCCAGCACAGCTGACCCACAAGCAGTGTCCCTCTGCCCACTCACACACAGCAGAGCTCTAACAGGGGGCTCTTCTGTCTGGGACATCCATGGAAACCTCTGCTATGACATTCACTTCCCTTTGACAGAGCCCTAACATCAGCAAGTGACACAATCTTCACTTTCCAGCTCAGGGATGAGTCAGATTTGGCAACCTGAATCTGTTTTTGCTAATTGTGCAATCTAACACCAAGTTCACTGGTGTTAGGGCAAGATAGAAATCCTAAGTGCTAAGTGTCAGGCTGTGCCTGTTAGAATTCACTAGAAATTGTTGTTTGTTTTGCTGCCATGAAAACAAAAAAATCAAACCAAACCAACAACAACAACAAAAAATCACATTAATACTTCACAGCAGGTCAACAGCAACTGACATGAGAAGAATCATATACCTTGGCAAGTCGCTCTTCAGCAATCTCTTCCTCTTTCTCTTTAAGGTACTGAACATCAGGATGTTTCTGATCACTAGGAAAGTCAAGAATGAGAAAAAAGGTTTCTCACAAACAGAGGAAACCAGTTGTAAAAACATGTTATCCAGATTAAACCAGTAAATGTGTGCAGTTGTTTTCACACATGTTCATACTCAAAATACTGAACATCATGAAACAACTGGAAGGTTTAAACTTCTAAACACATTTTCTTTCATCAGAGTATAAAGAAATTAATGTTTTAATGGAAACAATTACAAATATAATAAATATGCAACCATTTGTTAGACAGCTGTGCTGGTTTTGGCTGGGGTAGAATTAATCCTCTTCACAGCAGCCATTACAAGGCTGTTTTGGATTTGTGCTGAACACGTTGATAATGTAGAGATATTTTTGTTGTTGAGCAGGGCTTGGGCAGAGTCAAGGCCTTTTCTGCTTTCCATACTGCCACACTGGCTGGGAAGTTGGGGGTGCATGGAAGGTTGGGACAAGACACAGCCAGGACAGGTGATGCAAACTGACCAAAGGGACATTCCAGACCTTGCAGCATCGTGCTCAGTGTGTAATAAAGTGGGAGAAAAAAGGAGAAAGAAGGGATGTTTGGAGTGATGATGTTTGTCTTCCCAAGTCCCCATTGTGTGTGATGGGGCTCTGCTCTCTTGGAGATGGCTGAACACCTGCCTGCCTATGGGAAGCACTGAATTAATCCCTTGTTTTGCTTTGCCTGTGTGTGTGACTTTCACTTTCCCTATTAAACTGCCTTTATCTCAACCCACAGGTTTTCTGGGTTTTGCTCTCCTGATTCTCCCCCACTGGTGGGGGAGTGAGTGAGTGGCTGGCTGGGGCTTGGCTGCTGGTTGGGGTTAAACCACAAGAGCAGCTTTGGGATGGAGGTACACATTTTATTAGTTCACAGTGTTCATGTGTATGGACATTGCAGAAAGACTTCCTACAAGATCACTGCTCAGTGGTCTTGCCAAGTTAAGAAGGTAAAAGCTTCTTGTATTCAAAAGACTTCACTAATTTTTATTTCACTATTCACTATTTCTGTTAGTTTTTAATCAACATGACATTAGATGGAAATAAGAAAACATATACAATTAAAATAACTCACAAACCAACTTCATCGTTGTAGTGTGCCATATGGGAAAAATGTAGAGTTTTATAATTTCATCAAATTACAATAAAACCACTGTTTTCAGTAACTTAAAATCTTGTGAACAAGTCAGGCAGGTTGCTGAACAATGATGCTGTTTCTAAGGCTTTCTGCTGAGTTTGCAACAGACATTTGAAATTGTGTTGTGAATTGAAATGGAAATCACAGGCAAACAACAATGGTAACATTGCCATGGGACACAGGATTCTGTGCCTTTGTTTTTCACAGTTTATGTAGGTTTTCTAGACCAAAATTTTCCACAAAAAATTACTTTTATGTTCCTTACTTGTTGGATTCCTGACTTGGGACTTTGGGATATAATTTGAATATGTGCTAAGAATTCCCTGTTCCTTTTAGTTTGATAGGAATTGTGGTTTGAATAGACCAAATACATTGGAGGCTTTAAAATTTTATGTCTATATTGAAACTTGTGTTGTATTCATTTGGACATTCCTTATCTACTGGATCCGTAACTACACAAGTGACGTGGTAATATATAATACCCAAGAGTTACTATGCATATAGTGATTTTACATTCTGTTCCCATTCCCTTTATAAAACTTTGTTGCATTTAAGAACTTGTGATTTAAGGGCCATAAAGTTTACAAGCCAGTAAATAATCTTCATAGAAAAGTTTGAGTCAATCTCTAAATAGGCAAACAATGTAAGACTGTATTTCAAATAAATCCTGTAAACTCTATCTTAATTATATCAAGTTAAGAGAGAATTTTCATGTTTTATTTTGCTTTACCTGTTCTTGCTTGGTCTCTGAGCTTCTACAAGGCTCTGTAAGCTCCTGTTGTTCTCCACCAATATCTGCATTTCCAGACGCAAGTTCTCCAACTCATTTAATTGTTCCTAAGCAAGTGAAATTCGAAATATTTTATCTGAAGACCAAATTGCAATTCCTGCTTTCATTCTCAGTTGAACATGCTTTTGAGTAAATAGAAGACAAAAATTATATGTCAGAAAACAAGCAGGGTTCTCTGGCAAATATCTGCATCACCTTTTCATCTACAGTTGCATTAGAAAATGCAACTTGAGAAAATGAGATTTATAGGCATTGCAAGCAAGTTGTCACCACTTGTTCCCAGCCTAGGTAAAGCGAAAACCAAAAACTGCCTTCCTGCTTTAAGGGACATACCACTAAGCAGAGCTCATTAGAAAACTGAACTCTGCAGTCTCTCTAATTTTGACCTTAAAAGTTGCCAGCAGAGATTAACTCATAGTACCTTGAGCCTTAGAATTTCATCATTTTTTGCTCTTCGTTCTTCATTCAGTTCATGCACAAGGTGCTCCAGATTTATTGCTGAGGCCCTTCGATCAGCTATTTCTTGCTCATGAGTTTCCAAAAGCTTGGCCAAATTCACATCAAAGTTAGGAGGAGTTTTTGGACACTGGCAAGTAAAAAAAAACCAAACCACACAAACTATTAGTAAAGGACTGTTTTCCCTATGTTGATTGTATTGTATTGATTACATGTTTTAATACTTCATTGGAGACATAAATTAATAAATTCCTGGCAGACATCAAATCATCAAAAATTACAAATTATGTGAAAATGTTTCTCTCAACTGCCATACCTGAGGAAATGTTACTGAAGATGAGTCCACAAAGCAATCTATTTGCTTCATTTTCAGTTCATATTCATTCTTCCTGTTCTCCAGTTCCTCTGTCATTTTGTCCAACTATTAGAAACACAGTAAGAATTAAAGTAGCTCATAATACACACAAAATAGGAAACAAAACAGCACTCAGATCTCTATTTTGAGCAAGCTTAAGTGCACCACAAGTTATTTTAAATTAACAAAGACTTCCCTTTCATAACTCTTCTATATTTAGTTAATCACTGTTAAACTTTCAATAGTTCTATGCAACAAGCATTTCTGAAAGCATCTATACATCTAATTACTTTGCAGTTAATCTGAATTTTGTTCTTGTTACTATTTGATTTTCTTGCCTTGCTAACAAAATCTGCCTTTCAAAGGGCATGCTAATACAGAGAAAAAACCTGTTTTGAACTTGGTTGACAAACATGACTGGTCAAAACATGATTTCATACAAAGACTTTAGTGGTATAGATTTGATCAGTTTCCCCAAGAGGATATGCTAAATTGACAAAAGAACTCCTCCTTCAAAAAATAACTTATTAGAGTCTTTGCCAACATAAGTATATTACTTAGCACTATGATAGTTGTGACAGCTGGAGCTAAAATTTGAACAAAGGTTTAACATAGCTATTTAGGCTGCAGCGGCTCCAAACCACTGCATAATTTATAGAGCTCAGCAGTTATCTCTATTGCATAATGATACTGTTCATGGATAAGTGTTAAGCAGAGGAAAAAGTAATCCCCTAGGTTACACTGCTGATAACCTGAGGTTGGTCTGCTTTTGTAGGTACTGATAGTTTTACTCTGCTATCAGAGTAAACATTTTCGTGATCTCTAGACAACATTTCCAAAGGATTAAAAGTTACCTAATCTTTGTTCAGAAGTTTTTGAGCTACTACTTTCCTTTTACAAGAAAGAGCATTCCTCTTCACCAAGAGTACTGTGTACCAGATGCTCTAAAATGACAAGTGAAACCTTTTTCAGAAGCTACAGTTGACCACAGCTCCCTCTCAATGAGCTAATTGTGAACATTTCTTTGTTTTACCTGTTCCCTGAGTTCCTGGATTACAGCTTCTTTCTTTGCTATGTCTTCCTGTGCACACTGGAGCAATGCATCGTGTTTCTTAGAGGCCTCTGTCAGACTTATCAGCTGATCTGCAGTATGACGCAACTCTTCACACAGAAGGTCTCTCTATTTTAAGTTGTTGGATGAGTGAAAAAAGAAGTGTTAAAGTTATTGCTCTAAGTCAGTTGTTTCAAGATGTTTTGTCATTGGTGCCAAGATTGGTAACAGCTACAAACATCTCTCTTTTCCTTCTACTTTTTCATCAGGAATTGTAGCAAGCATTCATCTATAAATTTATGTTAGCATGTTTTCATATCCTTGGTCTTGGTTGCAGAACCAAAATGAGAACTTTTCCCCAGTACAGTGACAATTAAGATTCTAGCAGAAGATCTCTGGAATTAATCACTATTTTTAGATATAATATGTACCTAAAAAGATATACAGTTCTCTAAATAAGAAACTAGAAAAGAATGCATAGATTTTGATCCACACTGAAGTGAGCTTCAATAAAGTGATCCACAATAAAGTGAGCCTTATTACTGCTCTGATACTCCACAGACACCTTGGGATTTATTCTAGGATCTATACTCCCACCCTATCTGATGGGGTATCATACCTAAAGAAGATGTGTTAAAACATAAGGAGAAACTTCATTTAGTATTTTAAATGCCACCTGTAATTAGTTCTTGTCCAGTTAAGAAAGCATGAAGAAATTGGTAACTGAAGTATAAAGTAAAGGAGAAACACAGTAATTTTATCAGGAGCCAGATATACCCAAGGGTAACATTGAAAAAGGAACTGGCACTTCAGTTAAAAAAAGCCAAAAAACCCCAAAGTGATCCATTTGCCAGACAACTCAGTTTTGGGTTTCGGAATGTCACTTTTAGATATGATTATTAATTAACATAGTCTGTTTATTTTAAAACACATTTCCATAAAGTTTAATGTCATTTGAGAAACAAACACCTCCCTGGAAGTTTATTGGTGCTATATGATTGGACAAGCAAATCTAATCCCATGATCTTGTAGAAATTACATGTAAGGAGGTGCTAGTGTTCTGACTGATGGACATGTTCAACAAAATAATGGTGACAGCAGTAATAGAAAAGGCAGAGTTAAAGAACGACACAATATAAAAAAGCAAAACAGCATTTGAATCAAATGTGTGCGCTAGATCTGTTTCCAGCAGGTGGAGCTTTTAGTTAAAATTATGAGTAAAGAAAAGATAATTGCTGAATATAGTGCAGTGGGGGAAGAGATGCTGTAGAACATAATATATTCTTCTACCTATTTTAATTTCTCAGCTGCAGCATCTAAAGCTGCCATTAAATTCAGCTGATGATTCCTTAGTGGCCTTAACAAAATTAAACCAGGCTCTTAGCATAGGCTTTTATGAAGTAGCTTATAAAATATTTATGTCAAGTAACATGATAATTTAACAGAGTTTGTCAGGTATCTCATGAAAAATTCTTTTAAGAACAGCTTAACTAGCTACAGTTTGAACTAAAATGAGGTTAAGTTTTACATGAACATTTTAAGCAAACCACATCCAATTGGTGTGGTTGAACAAATAATACACCAACATCAAGGTTTTTTACCTCAATGTTATCAGCTATTTCTCTTCCTTCCAAGGCTTCCTTCAGTTCTTCAATCTTCTTTTCTTGATCTTCTATGATTCCCTTGCTTTCTTCTTTTGCAGCCAGAACAATGTTATACTTGTACTACAAAAAACATTCAATTAAATTTAAAATATTTTAGAAAAATATGTTATCAGGTAAAGTTGGCAATCAGAAGACAAATAAATGTACATCACAAATCTTATGATGACAACTACATTTAGAAATTAGTGTCAATGACTAAAACCAGAATGATATACTTTACTTGCTAGATTATACAAACTGTAGAGATTAGTTGTCAGAACGATGCAAAAAGATTATTAACGTGAATTAGCTACAATACATTTTACCCACTAAAACCACTATTAAAGAGATAACCATATTTAGAAATCAACGTGAACATTTTTCTATAGAACCTTTTGAATTCATACTTGACACAATATATTACATAAAGCATTCTGTTGGTTGCTCTATCAGTTTGCAAACCAGACCTATTTTAATAAAGCAGAAGTATCATATTTATTCATAATTATTCAAATACATAGTTTTAGTTCTTTATACTTGTTTTCAGATGTAGAACATAGTAATACCAGCAACAACAAAAAAAATCACTCCATCAAAAATGAATTTACAATTCAGCTTCAATTGTTGAGATCTTAAATTGCCAATTTCTGAGAAAATCTAAATGTGACTGTCAGCTGAGTAGAGTTTACAGGATGTGAATAGGTCCCTTTAGAGACAGCTTTTTACCCACCACATAGAGAGGGTTCAGTTTTTGAGACAGCCTTAGGCATAAAATGTTCAGAAGATTTCAACATGTCAAAACAAAGAAGTTTCCTTCCAAAACACTACAGCAAGTTATACTATTTGAGACCCCTGATAAGACATGTCATAGCCTCCCATTTCTAAAGAACGATACCATGTCCTTCAAAATGACAGAACATACATTTATATCCTCGAGCTCTCTTGTCAGCCCATCTATGGACTCAGTTTTATGATTAATTGAAGACCTCAGCTCCTGGATCTGTCTCATCAAGTCAGTTACAACTTCCTGCAACATAAAAAAAAAATTAATCCTGATAAAACACATAAAATCCATATAATGTATGACTGGACTTTTTTTGGTATATAATTTGTCAATCCCAAACTTCAATCAATCAGGTGAAAATGAGTCCTCAAATGGCACATGTAAAGAATAAACAGAAAATTTGGTGCTAAATCACTGGCTTTTGTTCTAAGCACGTCAGCAAAGAACTAAATAACCTGCAGTGTTCATTAGAAGAGAAGACTGACCTGCTGATTTAGTTTTAAGCTATAACAGGTTACTAATAAGAGAACAGAACTACTATAACTTAAGGTTACATTTGTTTGTAATAGAAAAGGCACATTGAAGAAACATCACTGCACTGACAATACCAGGTGATTCTGACCTTATGCATGTCAGATTTTTGGGTTCATGATGGAAAAAGCAATATTACCATTGCATTACACCAGGTAGTAAATGCAGTGTGTGATTTCTTATGCCTGTTTTACAGACAGCACATATGCTTGCACTAGGGGAACTCAGGCTATTTAAGCTTTCATACTGCAGTCTTTACATAAATAAGTGCTTTGATTTTATTAATAAAGATAATGTGACACATAATCCCATTCTTACCTTTTCCATCTGCCCATTACAACAGAGCCCTGACTGGAAGGCTCTATTAATCAACTGGGGAATTATGCATTGTTTAGGCATTGAATGTTTCATCCAGTAGACAGTTTTACCTTTTTTTTTTTTTTTTTTTAACCTTAGGTCAACTTATCTTTTCTCTGAATGCATACCAGTTTCCTACCTCCATGCAAACTCCATGCTAGGAACAGGTAGAATTTATTTTACCTGGCTATATAGCCAGGATTGGCTAAAAGCACAAAATTACTAAGCAGTACAGGAAGGCTGTGGTCTTTCATCTCTACTACAGAACATAGTTACCCACTAGAGAGTGTATCAGTAACAGAAATAAGCCCAAACCTTATCTGTATCATTTGTCTTCTTCAAAGAAGCAATAGTCTCTTCAGCAGCAGCCAGCTCCTGTTCCAGTGTCCTCAGTTTCGCTTCCTAGAGGAAATAATATTTGTGAAGGAGCATCTTCACTACCTTTGCTGTGTTTTATAAAGCATCAAGTCATGAAAAAAAAGGAAGTTGTTAACCTTACCTAAAAAATTAACCAGTAGCTTAACAAAACAATATGTAGCCTGAGCACTCTACTTTTATTTTGCTGGTAATCAACCTAACAGTTAGTACACCAATAAAATTGTTATTAATGCCCAAGAAAAGCCATGAACACACAATTCACATATTCAAATCTGCTGTTGTTACCTGCTGCTCACACCGTGTTACTGTTTCTGAAAATGGTTTCTCCACCTGTGCTTTTCCAAGTACCTTTAGGAGTTCCCTGGTGAATAAAAACATGTTTTGATTATATTTCTCACTAGAAATGTAAGAGAACTTTAACAAGAACAAAGTGATATAAGTTTATTCTATTTGCACTTAATTTTTAAAGAGTTCTTCAGTTATCACATTCTCAGTGCTATACAAAAGACTAATACTTTAGTTACTGGCCTTACACTGCTATCAGTGGCAGAATTTTATCTTTGACATGAACAACTACACAATGAAATTACTTTAAATTAAAATGAATAGCTGTTCTGATTTGAATAAAAAACCCATCTGGAGAAAAACACCTCTACAAATGGGATCCCCATCTGAATACAACATATAGCACCAGTGAAGTCAGATGAAAATAAACCCCACTGCTAATTAAAACTTACTTTGAATTGTTTTCTTTGTCTTCTTGTAATTGTAATGTGAGTTTTTCATTATGTTCTTTTTCTGTTTTCAGAAGCTGCAAAAGGTTCTAGAATATCAAAATATATGTTAGCTATAAGAAGTTAGAATATAAGGTCTCTAGAGCAATCTAAAACAAAAATCTAAACAAATCCTTAAGATGACTGAAAAAAAAAACCAGCCACCCCACAAAACTTTAATTGGAAACTGGAAGATTTTTCTTTGTCCTGAAGTTCAAAAGTAAACTCTGTTTTATGTCAGGTAATTGCACCTTTTCACATTAATAATAATAATTAATAATACATTAATAGTGATTTCCTACAGCNTTAATAATACATTAATAGTGATTTCCTACAGCTATGATGTTCCTCGTTATCCAAGGCTGTAAAGGGAAAAAATAGAATTTTCAATTATAAATTGATTTGAGGGCATTTAAAAAAAAAATCTATATTTGTTCAAAATACTGAAATATATGGAATTTAAACCAATAATACTCAATCTGTCAGTATTCTCTTAAACACTAATAAGAAAAATTTATATCAAACTTGCCGAGCAGGCACTGCCTACCCTGCAGAAATGCAGGCAAAATTATTTGCAAAAGCCCTTGAGCAACCTTTCTGCTGTTTCGCAGTCACTGCAGTCTGACAGGCTTTCAAGGACAGCATCAACTAAACTGCAGGACAGTGATCCACCACAAGCCATAGATCATTTTAACAAGATCACATCCACTATGAAAATTTTTAAGAAACTGCTTTATAAAGGTAGAATAATTAGGGTAGTCTTGGCTAGCCCTGAGATAAAAGCATTTCAATGTCAGGATTCTTTTCCAAAGAAGCTTCTTATTCCTTTACTAATTAACCCATCTCCCTCAACATTTCCAGAGCAATTTCTTCAGCCTAAAAACCATTCTATTCATGATGCTATTGTTTATTTCTGATAGCCTGTGGTTGCAAAAATCTTGCACTAAGTTTTGAAAAAGAATTTGGGTACATCTTCCAAATGAAATCACCAAGAAACCTATTACTGCTGGGGAATGTTAGCAGTGATACGATAATTAGAATTAAGCAATCTGGGTTCTGTATAATCAAATCCTTTAAAATCCTTGAGGGTCTTACACAAAGCTCAGTTTTCATTGCTTCTGCTTCTTGCTTCCTGTCCTCGAGTTGTTGCTTCAGCTGGTCCGTCTCAAACTTGGCTACCTCCTGCAAATTGTCGTAGTCATCCTGCAGGCTTGCCTTTTCTTCAAGAATCTTTTCATGTTCTAGCCTTCATAAAAAAACCCAGACCAAATAATCTAGTAAGGGTTTGTGTCTCTATAAAAACACTTAAATCAACTGTATTTTAAAATATTCAAATAATATACAGAGAGAAAGAATACTCTTCCAAAGAGTACTTCTGCTAACACAGCACCAATATAACCACAACGTTTAATTTCAGTTCTGGGTTCCTGGTCTTACAATGTCTCACTCAAAAAATTACTTCAGCTAAGACATGACCTGCTATAATGCAAAATGTAGTAAATTTTTCCAGGAAGAAAAATCAAACTCAAAACATAAAACCAAAGCACAACGAAACAAACTAAAAGGCAACAAAACCCAATATAACTAAATCACATTAGTAATTAAAAACCATACTGATTATCATCTGATAATAATGGCAATTATTTCAGACAAGGCAATGAGCTTTTCTGGCTTTGATACTCAAACTTCAGTTATTTTTTATGATTTCTTTCTGCTTGTATTTTTAGCAGCATCACTATGTCACCTGCTTCACGTGACCAGGCTGACAAACTGTTCACTTAACTTTTGGAGAGTGGCAAGTTTATAGATATAGCCTATTTAATGAGAAAATGATACAGGAAAGCTAAATTAAGGCAGGCACATTCTGTTTTCTTTTTAATAATTCCATCATATTGCCTGAAATAGGCATGAAAGAACTGAGCAAAAAAACCCCAATCAAACAACCCAAACAAACACTCTCCCCCAAACAAACAAGGAAAAGACAAGCATGAAACAACTCCAAAGAAAACATATAAAGTGTAAGTTCACATACAGGAGAGGATGATTAAATCACTGGATGCATCCAGAAGGGATGACGAAGCATTGTACCAAACTGCCGACATACCTGACACTGTCCAGCTGGAACTGTACATCCATGTGTCTACTAGAAAGCTGACTTACTTCTTTCTCTTGCTTTTCCCTAAAGGCATTATATTCCAATTTTACAGCCGACAGCTCCTTGTCTGCAGACTGCAGGACAATGCGCAAGTCATGGACTTCACTTTTTAATACTGTCAAAAAACCCCAAATAATTTACATGTTATTTGGAAAACTGTGCTATATATTAGACACAGAACCTGCTGGGAAAGTTTCACAAACCTCTGCACATTTTCAGTTGAATTAATCCCAAAAGCCTCACAGAAAAAGGCTATGTGAATGGAAAAGGTCAACAAAATACTAACTTGAAGGAGTAAAGGTGAATCAAAAGCATTCCAGACAATATCACTGTAGTTTCCATAGACAACAGAGGTTTTATGTCCTTTATTTTTATTTAATATTGTCATTTTAAATACTGTATCTTGTACCTCCTTCACATTCAGAATAAAGAGAGAACCCTTTTGAATATTGTATACTGTGCAAGACTAGGCAAAGATGATCTGCAGGTATTAAAAATTGCTTTCTTTAGTAAAAGGAAAAAAGAAAATCAAAGCAGTATGTCTAACAACCCAAATAGTTACTCAGCACATTCTATTGTTGATTCAAGACAGTAAGACACCTCAAAACTTATAATGAAATTTTAGTATTACAAAGACTTACTATCAGCCTTGTTTTGACTTTCCTGAAGATGCTTTTCAAGTGATTTTATCTGTTCAAGGAGCTCCTGGCGCACTTTACTCCAGTCATTCCTTTCAGATGAAAGAAGCTTGAAAAGAAAAGTAATTTTTTTTAAATAGAAGGAAGTGTAGGAGTGGTCATACACTGTAACAATGTAATGATGTATTAAATCATTTCATCAACTGATTATAAACACATTATTTTTCTTTAAATTCAGTATTTGGTGACTCTGAAATCCCTCAAAGTCCAAGGAAAAAAATAATTTATATAACTGAAGACATTACCTTATCTAAAAAGTTCCTTTAAAAGGAACCCACAGCTTAGGAGCTGATACCATAGATATCAGAAGTGAGACTGGTCTGGAAAGAATACAGGCCTTATTTCCTTCTCTATGACAAATCAACCCTAGCAATTAAGCAAGACTTGCAAATATTTGATGGGTAGTTCCAACTGAGGCAAGTATTTTCAGCAATCCAAAATTTAAAATTTCCTTGTTACTATGGTTGTTTTCCAGAAATCATGAAGTTTGCCAAACCCAACCACAACAGTGTTTATTTGCCTATATATAAGCTCAAGCAGGCTGGGATTCACAAAATTTCAAACAACAAAACCAAACTCAAAACTGCAGTGTTATGTTAAATGAACCTCCTCTGTGCACTCCAGGGGGATTAGATTAGATGACCTTTAAGCCAAACCAAACTATTCCATGATTTTAACTCCTTGTCTTCCTGCACAGCCCTGAGTTATGATGCTATGTAAATTTGTCAATCTGCAAGTAACATTGCAAGACATCACCAGACAACACAGCAGTATGATTGTGTGATAGTTACATGAGCCCTATATTACATTGTTCTCTCACCTCCTGTATTTGTGCAGAGTGATGCTCCAGTTTATTAATATGTTGCTGGAGTTTTATGTTCTTGCTTTCCTCTTCATCCAGCTTTGTCTGCATTATGCTCAGTTGCTCCTGTGACACAACAGACACTCAAAATTAGAGCACCAATCTTGCACTTTTTTTTTCACATGCTGTATGGCAGTCTGTGCATATTAAAAAGTCAACAAGTTTCTATTTTTATGACCTGAACCAACAGAAAACAGAACACTCAAAAATAAACCAGTATCTTAAGTAGCTGATTTCTCCTATTTCTAACTCAACTGACAAAACACAAGCAAATCCAGTAAATACAAGGACTGAATCCAATAAACACCTTGTTTTCAGACACATGTTTATCTTGGAAAAATAAGGCTTTAAAAATAAGCTATTCAAAACATACACCAGTTAAACTTCTTACAGGATCTCTGCACTGCAGTAAGCATCAAAGAGGGGTTTTGGCTGTTGTGCCATGGTTTTACATGCACTCAAGTTAGTTCCAGTTTCTACAGAGTAGTTCAGATAAATTTGCAGTATTCTTCTATGTGACAAAATACCTTCCCTGCCCATTAGAAAAGATACAAGACAATGTATAACAGTGGACAAGTATTATTTGGCAGGTTTCTTCAAATAACGCGGTATTTTATGTTAAGCTTGTGTATTGTTCCAAATGTAGCTGTCAACATATAAAGAGGACTGAAAGAGACTTCTCAGAGACAAGTTACTAGGTTTAAATAGAAAAAAGTATGAACATCCTGCAATAAACTACTTATGATATTCAACCCTCAAATCACTTTGAGGGTTGTAAATCCTCTTTCAAGTACAATGTATACAGAACTGTTTAGTGTTAAGTGTTAGTGAGGGGCTTCAGTTTCCCATGCAAATTAAAATGCACTTTGTGCAGGGGAAGTACTTCATGGGAAAGCCTGCTTTGTAATAAAGTTGCACATGCACTTCACTTTTTATTCAGAACATTCACCTGTGCCACTTTGAGCTCCTCAGCAATGGCTTCACATGCTTGTTCACTCATCTCTGGAGGAACTGGCTCTTTCAGAATGTCATCCATCATCTCTTCAGCATGGTGAAAATCTTCATAATTATAATCTGGGCTTATTCGCGGCACAAGGCGAGACCTTAGCTGGTAAGCTTTAGTTGGAGTGGTTATGTTCTGTTACAAAGATTACAAAGCAGTCTTTATTTTAACTGTAAAATGAAATTAAAACTTTATCTGGTATTGTATTTCTTAATTCTATAAGCAGAATAATGAAATAAAATGCTTGAAGTAGCATTACTACTTCAGATTTGTCATCTGATGACAGTAGCAGTCATCAGTTAATACTCCAGAACAAAAAGTAGCCTATTTGGTTTATCACATATGGAGAACGTTCCAGAAAACTGGTTAGGCTAAGGGATCATGCAAATGACAGTCTGTACTCTTATACAACTCAGGAGTAAGTATGTGTGGCCTTAAACAAACTTATTCTCATACCTTAAGACTTTCTCTATGTAGCTTATGTAGCTGAGACACTTCTCGGCGCTTGTGTGCTTTGGTTGCCTCCAGAATGTTTTCAAGGTGCTGGTTTGCTTTCTGAAGGGATTGAAGCTCTGATTCCAGTTCCATCTGTTTTTTCCTGTTTAGGAAGTAGTTTGCCACTGTCAAAACTACTCAATGAGTATGCCTTCCTATTAGTAAGAATATGCTGCAGTATTGCCAATGAGCAAACTGCAGCTGAACTTTTACCTAAACACCGAAATGCATTATTTTGAGAAGAAAGCTACCGCTGCTGTATTAAAAAGTAAAAATAATGTATAAAAAATTAGAAAGCTAAGCAGCTTATTTGTGCCTGCATAATGAAGCAAGCAGATGGATAACTAAACATGTCAGAAAAAAAAATCCATTACATGGTAAGAAATAAGCTGAGACCTCTGCAGTTCCTTTTATGAGAAAGTGATATCACCCATACCAATATGGTTTTAAGCTTTAAAAATGTTATCCAGTTATACGAGAAGTCTGAACTGGAGCTTGCCAGGATTAAAGAAAATCCTTTAAAGACTTTTTTTTTTTTTTTTTTTTTTTTTTGAAAGTGCTGCTATGTTAAGATTATTTTGCCCTCTAAGAGTACTTTAACTGAAATCCAGCAGTCGAGCAGAAATTTAGGAATAATTTTCACTAGGTATTTTGCAGAGCTACATGCTGTTACTGTGATAGTTGCCATTACTGTCATAATGGTAGGGTCAAAGTCTATAGACAAATGGGAACATACTATTTCATCTCTTGGCAGTTTAATGCAGTCATTTTCCCTCCCACTCTTGGAATCTGCAGCAAAACTTAGGGAACAGGGTAGTACATTAGTTCTGACTGCAATTGGACAGCAGAAAAATTAGCATATGTTGTTTTTGTGAAATTGCTATTTTAGTCTACATTTATTCAGTTACAGAATATAGTTACACTTGTATGTAAAGTTTCAGTTACTCTGAAAGTAGAAACAAGCTTAAATTTAGTGAAATTTAGTGACTCCAAAGGCTAAAAAACACATTTCCATTTGACTGCACTCCACTAAGAAAATGTTGGTAATTGATAATAAAATGCATACATTCTACCAAGAAAGCAAGATATTCACAAAACATGGAACACATAAAATAGTAACATATTCAATGAGCAGAAAAATAAAGTAATCAATATATAAAAATATAAATAGATTACTGTAAATAATGATATGGAACAATTGATGGACTGCTGAATTGATAACCTCAGTAGAACATACTATTATTTATAAAGTTCATAGGATTTGCTACACAGAAATCTAACAATAAAAATACAGATTTGTACTATTGCCTCAATGAGCAAAAAGGATACTAAAAGCTACTTTGAAGAAAAAAGAAGTGGGGAGGCAAAACTGTGCCTGATGCTTTTAGAATTACACTCTAATTTCACTGAGATCAACAGAAAGCAACATTGTTAGGTACAATTTAAATAAATTTTTAAAAAAATCAGGCCCCTTTTGCCTTCCCAGGTTTGCATTACACTTGCTGGAAATGCAGTTTTCTTGTATCTGCAGTTACAAGATCTGAATTTTTCAGAAATGGGGTTAATCAAGTGAAGTCATGTATTATTCACGTGCATATGAACACTGAAGGTATTAGTGAGGCCATTCCCATTATCTCGTCCTGCCCTCCAGGAGAACAATGACAATAAATTCTTTACTACATTAGTAAGGGCAAAGTAGATGGTCCCTTACCTCATGTTTAGATGGCAAAGCAAATGGATATAAATGTACTACTGACACCATGTCTTTGCTCTGATTTGAATTAAACCTTTGTTCCCATAACAAGTCTCGAGATAACAGTTTTATTGCCTTCTTAAAAATCTTTGAAATTGGGATAAAAAATTAACCAACAGGTCAGCCAGAGTTTTCTGGGGTGCTTGGATGCTACATTAATGATGACTCAAACTTGCAGACTTTAAGTGATTATATTAAAAACTATTGTTGCACCAAAACAAACCCCCAAATAGCCCTTCTCATTCTCCCCTACCCCATCAACTCCTACTTTTTGTCCGTGCCTCCACCTGTAATATTTCAGTTACTGAAAAACATTTGCTCTACTTGGAAACTAAGCCAAACTTTCCCAGTGCTGTTAAGTAGGTAACTACTAGAACTAAATGGTATGTCCATCTCCTGCATGGTGGGAAGCATTTTTCTGCATCTTACTATCAAGAGTGGCTTTGGGAAAGACAAAGAAACCTGCAGCAGTGCAGAGGTACCTTCAGATTTAATGATGGTTGTTCCCTAGTCTGAGAATAACCAGGTTCAACAGGAACATGCCCTGTGTGCATAGCATTATTCTTAACCTGGCCCTTTCTTACATGCAAAGAACAAGCTTAGTTGGTATAATCAGGATCTGAGTCTTTCAAAAAATCAATATGAATAATGACTTAAAACCATTTGATTACAGATATTTCAATACTGTTTTGTCTCACTTGGTTAGCTCTTTAAATTCTTCATATTCTTGCTTTGAAGTTGCCAGTTCAGCCTGGGTCTGCAGCAGACGAGCTTTCAGCCTTTCGACAGATGCCAGGGAGTTGCCTTCCACTGACATAGTGGTGGAATATAAGCGGTGACCT
Organism: Pycnonotus jocosus; assembly: GCA_013400435.1. NCBI lineage: Eukaryota > Metazoa > Chordata > Aves > Passeriformes > Pycnonotidae > Pycnonotus > Pycnonotus jocosus. The sequence continues at coordinate 553,368 of VWYP01023826.1, forward strand.
AAAGAACAAACACAGACCCTCTGAAATCACACAGCAGCTCAAATACATAAAGTTTTACTAAAATGAGAGTATTTTGTGGGCTTTTGAACAGCACAGCAACAATTGAAATTGACAAAAATAGGTACTGGCAACAGTCCACGTGAAAACCAGAAATAATTAATATAACTGCAGTCTTCATGATAACTAAGGACCACAAAATGAGATTATAGATGAGTTTCACATGATGCAAATCAAAATTCCCTAACGCTTGATGCCAACGTGAATACAATTAAGTAAAATTGTTTTATCAGTCTTCAGGTACCCCTTTGAGGAAGGTAAAAATACATCAAGACAGACATTTTCAACACTATGCTGCACACAGCAGAAACACAATATCTAGCTGGAAAACATTAGCTTATTTTTACCTCCAGTACTTTTCTCTGTAGCTGAGGCTTCCAAAAAAGCTTTTTCTAGCTCTGCAATGGTCTGAGCATCAATTTCTTGGGCCTTTTTAACTGACTGTAAAGAACGAAGTTTTTTATTCTCCTCTCTGAGATTATGGTTCTCCATGGCGTACTTTGCAATTCGTGGGTGTTGTTCCATCTGTGATAATCAATATTTTATTCAACAGTTTTTATTTTCCAGACAATGCTATAGCTGCTATCTAGCTGTTACCTTTAATAAGGATTAAACTGTAATAGAAAAGGAAAAGAGGTGTTCCCCACAGTGGTTAAAACTACTCAATTTTTCTTTGGTTAATTTTCTTACTGCTTTGGAATCTACTCTCAAGACAGCCAGTTTACATCTTATGTGTTTACTCTTTTACTGGTAATAAAGCAGCACGATGCTTTTCTTGCTGCTCCCAATACCCTTTTCTGTTTTATCTTTGGCTTTCTGAACACTATCCTTGCAAGCCATAGTAATGTTTCTGTAGTCAATAAAAGAACTGTCCTAAACTTCATTTCTTCTCTTCCTCCCCTTCCTCTGAAGCTCAACTATGAGCTACAGATTTCTGCTACTCTTCCAAGAGATTTACTCCTTTTCCCTACTTGTGCTTGGAGGAAATTGTTTTTCAAGAATTTGCCTTCTCTTGGGTTTCTTTGTTCTTCAAAACTGCCTCACAAATGATACCACACCTACCAGACACCTGAATAACCCAAAGCTGTTCTTCAAACAGCTCCAGGACCACATCAGCCTTTAAATGTCCATCTGGCATGTGTATTATACTTCAAAAACCTGCTGCATTATTGGCATTCTGCTGTCTTTCCCTTTCATCTGATGTCATAGAGCTTGAAGTCTGTCATATGAATGAGGATTTGTGATTTGGAGACTTCCTTGAGTTGCTGAAAAGAAACTTGGTCCTCTGACAAGTTTCTCCCACAAGGTGGGAGCTGTGGCAAGCTCCCACCATGACATCACCATTACTAAACTCCTCTTATGCAAACTCAAGCTCTGATCCCAGCCATTGTCTCTTCCATAGGGAAACCCCATGCTTTTGAAATGCTTCTGTAAGGGAACTCACCACCCATCCTCTGCTTTTCTGCCTGACTTTCCTAAAAAGCCTGTATTCAAAAAAAAAAAAAAAAAAATTGTTCCAGAAAAGAAAAAGCAAAGACTTTACCTGTTCTCTGAGTATCTGCACTTCTTCTCTCAAGTCATGGAGTAGATCATCTTGCTCTTTTGGCAATAAAATTCCACCAGCTTCTTTATGTAATCTCTCCAAGCGAACAATGTGGTCTTCCCGGAATTTAACTATCATTTTATTGGACTGAACAAATTTTTCCTTCTTGGCACACAGTTCTTCCAGCTGCGCTACTTTTTCCAATAAATTCTTAGGAAGTACAAATACAGATTAGTGAATTTTAAGGTGCTCATCTTATGCATATGCACAGGCAGACAAGTCACGCAAAATCTCAGTTAACAGTAATTTTGGGAATACACAGATTGCCATTTGCAGCAGATTTGTAAAGAGCAACAGCTCATAACCAAGAACCCAAATTGCACAACATATTGCAAAAATTGTGCTTGGAAACTCCAGTGTGATCTAGTAGAGTAAGTATTCTGTTAAGCACCTCAGATGCACATCACTAGAGCTCCTGTCTCTTAAAATTTTCTTTAGAAAAAATAAAAATCCGTTTTGGCTGTTTCAGTACTACACCATGACCAAAGAACAATAAAATGAGAATGTCTGGGATATTGGCTTCAAAAAACACACTGTTGACTAAAACACTCAAAATTAAATAAAACAGAAGCTTGTTCTGTTCCATTCTTTTTTTAATAGGAAAACTCCAATAAGCCCCCCACCCCTTAAAATTAAATATACTATCAAAGTTATCCTATGACTTGTCAGAATTTGAAAGACAGAATAGAAACACAGAATTATTTTGTATGGAAAAGACTTTTAGGATCCTCAAATCCAACCATTAATCCACCACTGCCAAATCCACCATTAAACCATTGTCCTTAAGCACTATAGATGTTGTCTTCAATGTAATTTGACTAAGTTCCCTTGTTACCAAACCTCGTTATCTTTGGACAGAGTATTTTTATTCAGAACCAAGGAAAATCATTAAGAGAGTCAGGTTCAATATGCTCACTGGTCTCTCACCAGAAAGTACACTGAATGTACTTTGAAATATCAGTGCTTTCTTACCTTCTTTTCACCTTCTGATTTCTCCCAGAACAACATTGCTTCAAGAAAGTTGTTCATGTAATTTATGTTGTTCTTCCCTTTTTCAACAGCATCTGTAGGGGAAGTCAAAGAAACAAATGCCATGTTTATTAAAATACCATGTAGCCATATATAACATGACAATTGTGTAAAGTAAATTCAAATAAATTCCTTTAAACAGAGTAATTCTTCCACAAAGATCATGTGCCATACCCAGAGCACACTGTTTAGACAGTAATTCCTAGTCACCTGCAATTGCTGATAAAGAACAGAGCTAATTTACATAATTGTATAATTAACAAAGTTGTTCAAGCATTAAACAGCCTTGCAATGAACTTTTTATTAAAGTAAAAGAATCGGTCTGTTCAGCTAAGCATATCTATAAAATGCAAAATCCCTCTGAAATTAATTTGATAACACTAAGCCATTATTAGCATTATTAGTACAGTTTGTACATACTAAGAGTGGACTGACTGGTTTATGAGAAGGAAATTTAGGAAAATAAGCTTGAATTATGTGGACAATTATTGGCTAAATCTGGAAAGAAAGTGTCCACACAAGGGATTAAGAGGGTTTAATAATCCACTTAGAAATTAATTTAAAAGAGCATTTCTGAATACTCTAATACAGACAAGTCTACTTATTTATGGAATACTAATCACCATAGTATCTAGGTGCATGATAGCTGCATTATTGTGATTTAATATATTTTAAAATGCCATCATGTTTCTGAAGTAGCTAGAAAGCAGATTTTATATTTCTGTGATTGAGTATTACAAACATAATTTAACTGCACAGAACTAACACAGCTTTGATATATTAGGTTCTTCTCAAAACTCCTCCTCAGTGTTTAAGCATGATTACTTGTTTTCCCTCAGAACTCTGTCATGGGTTTAAACAATCAGCTGAGCCCTCTGTCAATGTTCACGCATTTATGAACCATGATTCAGCGCTCTACCTCATCTCTGACTTGTTTGTACTGGTTAAACACGTATGCTAACAGAGAAATACTTCTTCCCTAGGAATACTCAACCCCAGATGCTTTATATTAGACAAGGCTTTCTAACTTCTCTTAGAAGAAGTTAGAACTTTTCCTGCTGTATCTTCTTTTTCTTGGCAAGGTCAGGAAAGAGTTGACTCACAAAAACAGTAAGAGTTAGAAGACAAAGTTTACAACCTTGTAATCAAACATTCTCAAGTAGCGCATTTCAGTGAGACACATACATACTAGGAAGCTCTGCTGAGATTTGTATTGCAGATAAAATGGCCTAGTGAGAAGCTTATGGAGGATTACCTAAAAACTCTATTTCCATCTTACATTGAAATCAAACATCTGTTGAAAGTAAACATCCCTCTTAGGTTCTTCTGGAAGGGGCAAGAAAGGGAAGAGGGGGGAAAAAATTCAGTCCTGAGCTTAAAAAGAAGGCAACATTGTGCCTTCCGTCTGACTTAATATACAAGGAATCACATGCAAACTTTGGTTACTTAAAGGATTAGGCAGCGTATCTCTTAAGAAGTGGAAGAATATCTAGGCATCATATAATAAAACCTTAGTCCATTATGCAAACTTATGAGGAAGAAAATAAAATCACATTAACAATTTCTGCAAGGTAGCAGCTACAAGTACAGGAAATAGGATCCATCCTGTAGGTCAGTCCCAACAAAAATATTAATTGTTCAGAAACTTAATGAAGGCTCCCAACCTTCTTGCTACAGAAGTACCAAGTTCTCCCCGACCTCCAACTCTTACCTTGTGATACAGAAATACTGCACACAGATGGCACTGAAGTAAGTTGAGCAAGCTGCTCCTTCAACTTCTTGACCTCAGCTTGCAGCTGGCTCACATTTCCTTGTGTATCTTCATTTACTATAGCCTTTTATAAACAGGAGAAAATGAGGAAAAGGTATAAATAACAATCTTACATGATAAGAGAAAACTCAAAAAGGCAAACCAGTAAAATTACTGAGCACTCTTTCCATCTTAGGAAAAGGAGAATTTATGGGAACAGCAGAGTTCCATTCACTGAGACACCAGCAAGTTGCACTTCAGGTGGAATTAGAGGTTAAAAAATGTAAGATTTTCTGCAGAATTTTGTCTGCACCTTTTTCACCAACAAAGTAGCATACATCAGAGACAGTTTCAGCTAAATGCCAACACGTTTTTAAAAACCCACTTATGAGAAATTATATTTTGGGCACCAAGATTAATATAGAACAAGTTAACAGAAACAACATTGAATCAGAATTTTTTTATAGTCTACATTTTCAGTATAGGTTTACTTTTTACTTTTCTAATGAAGTGCTCTGAGAACAAGCAATGAATACATGCTATTAGCAGCCATTACTTAGTTTCCAGCTGTTGTCCTTTATTCCAAGAGCAAACAATTGTTTCAAAAACAATTTGTCTTAAAAAAAAGGTAAATTTAGTGTTTTCAAATTGGCTAAATTAAGTTAAATTAGTGGAAGCACAGGAGTACTTCAGTGAACCTACCTTGCTTACAGATATGTAAGTTAAATGACAAGTGTCTGTTGCTACAATAGAGACAGTAGGTAAGTCTCTTACCTTATTTTTAATCAACTTTGCTCTCTGAGCAAAATTAAGTGTGGACAGTGTTTCACCAAAACACTTGGATCCTGGGTGAACATTTGCGATTATACACGTTTTTGCATTGCCACCAAGAGAATCCTATTTAAAAACATGGAAGTTAGTTTTACTTGCATTCTTTTAGTGACAGTAGGAAGCCATCATCTAAAAGATACCGTGAATCATTTTGAACAAATAGCAGAAAAAAATTTGTTTAACAAATATCCACATATAAGATAAGTTTCTCCAATTTTATTTCAAATGTGGGCATAAAGAATGTCACTGTAAATAAAGATTTTATTTGGGGCTTCAGAACCCTGATTATACTGAGATACTTTCTTCAGCTGAACAGTAGGGAGAGGAAAAAATTCTAAACAGAAATAATTTTGGTAATTAGCAGTGCTACTTCCACATCACTTTCAACATCATCTGTTGATTGTTCCAACCCATCTTCCTTCTGGCTGCAACTATCAAACAAAATCACAAACCAACAGATTCTTGACCAAGGATATAAAAGAATCATCTCCCTTTTAGATGGGTATCTTCAGGTATTTCTGTGCTGTTAAACAAGTAGCTCTCAAATCTCAGAAGGCAGCATTTATAGCTAAGGACTAAAAGTCTGGTACTACAGAATAGTCCACAAGCCTCAATGGCATTCTCTCTCTAGTAGTGAAGGTCGTGTTTGTGGCTTCTTTGCAGTATAGACACCTCAAAAAATAACCTCTTAAAGTACCAGCTCACAAAGTTGTAATTCTTATCCAGTTTTTATGTATCCATTTTTGCATTGGAAGAACATAATTCCTCAGTTTCATCAATCTACATAGAACTAGGGCGGAACATTGAGAAGTTTTGCTGTGACCACAATACTGTGTTGTAATACAAATACGGTATGTGTACAAATATTATATTATAATACAAAAATATACTACAGACATTCATGTACTCGTCACAGAATTTCGGTGATGCTGACATCCAACAAATCTTTGACTTCTTCTGTCTTTGTTTTGTGTTTATTTTGAAAAGAGGCTATAAGCTCTCAGAGAGGAGACTAAATTTAACTAATCTTTTAACACCAGACCAATCCTAAGCACATATAAGCTAATTCTGGAAATCACATCAAATGTTTCAACACATGTCTAAATATTACACTTTGATACACATTATTTCCCAAATTATAAGAATGAAAATGTGCTTTTTTTTTCATTAAAACTTCCAAATATGTATATAGTAAGAGCTTATGAGAATAATTAGTTTTATCTTCAGTTAACAGCAATAGATTGATTAGAAATCTGTTTAGGTTAGAGAGATAATTTTCAATTTTTTTTCCACTTGCCCAGTATTGAAACAACTTTAATGCACTGGAGTTCAGCTTTTTATAGTAAAAAAGCCCAGTGAAATATTTTTTTTTCTATGTCCCAGGTAGCTGATAAAATCCAGAGGATGTATATATTACCCGTAGCAGAAAAGTGAGCTTGGAATCCCGGTAACAAATGTGTCTCTGTTTGCCATTGCCCACATCAACAAGTGCTGTGATTACTTGGCCCAGGCAGCTTAGTGATCGATTGATGTTACCTGCTTCCTAAAAAAGAGGAGGGAACAAGAGTAATGGATCTGGCGGATGCAACAGGGCACTGCATCTGAAAGGAGAAAGATACCACAGATACTACAGAACTAACCTTTAACCTTAGTCCTTCTGTGTGAGTGTCTTTCTGTCTCTCAGATCCTGCCAAGTCTACCAGGTTGAGCAGGGAAGACCGAATGTTAACAACCTCGTTGTTTTTCTCCATGGATTCCACTGTGATAGTGAAAACTGCATGGGATCTGGAGGATTCTCTGTTCATGGAGGTTGATGCTACACGACGGTTTCTCCAGCCCGTAGTTAATACCTAAGCATGAACCATTTCAACTGTGTCAGACTGTTCCTTACATACAGGTGACATAAGCAGCCATAGGCACAATTCCATGCAACAGCTTCTAAAACTCACCAGGATAAAGACTTGTTTTACTGTTTTCCAACAGAAGGATTTTAAAGGTGAAAAAGATACAGCTACAGTCAAGCTTAGTAGCAGAACTTGTTATAATATTAACTTCCTTTCTCCAAAAATGCCATTGCTGTTTAAAAGCATAGCATACCCCATACTGGTATATGCTAGCAGTACACAAAAAAAAAAAA